>CAUYSK010042891.1:0-43788 GCA_963575035.1 Avahi laniger
AATTAATTTCTTTCTATTTTTGGTAGAGATGGGGTCTCACTCTTGCTCAGGCTGGTCTCGAACTCCTGAGCTCAGAACGATCCGCCCACCTCGGCCTCCCAGAGTGCTAGGATTACAGGCGTGAGCCACCGCGCCCGGCCCATAAGGACTCTTAAGTATTAATGCTTCCGATTAAAAATAAAATAAACAAAAATCTGTCTTTTGTTTCTAGTGCTCTTAATTTTCATGAATTCTCTGCCATTTATATAAATCTTCATAACAGTTGGGAGGTCAGTGCATAAATAGCTTGAACATGAACCTACTGAAGTTATTAAAAAATGTGTATACATTCTTCTTCTTTTCAAGTTAACATCTTAATTTTTAAACTATAAAATAGCATCTTTCTATGTATCCTTACTGTGTAGCTTCCTAGACATTTCTCTTTTTAATCGCAGAATTAAGCACACAAAAATAATTTTGTCAGTGCAACATAAAGTAGAGAATAACATAAATAAAAGACAAAAATGTAGGAAAATTTAGGTGGCTCATGTAATGGAAACTGAAGTTTTGAGAAGTTGAATGGTTTTCTTAAGTTTACACAGTTGATAATGAGTGGATTAGGAAATCACATCTAGTTTTGAGGTTTTTTTTTCCTGTTAGTCTAAATTTTTTTCTGTTATTGCCATTTCTCAACGGCGTAGCACAGTTAAGGAGCTATTCACCTTCCTTCTAAGATTGCTATTGTTCATTGCCAAGCCCACACTAAAGAAATGGTTACTGTATTCCCTAGAAAATGATAGGACAGACAGAGATGCTAAATATACAGCCAAAAATCGCCCTTCCTATCCTTTTACACTCAACTTATTATCCTGTTCTTATCCCTGTCTGATATCATTGATCATCAGGCTAACAGCTCACAATGTGAGAAGGATAGGTGAATACAAAATATTGCTAAGCTATTATCGGATGGATTGTATATTGGGCCAAACAGACTCTCTGTGGCCCCTTTTCTTTTTAACTTTTTGGCTTGCACTTATCTCCCATCTGGTGGGAGATATGTGTAAACAGGGGATAATTAAGAAAAATATAGTGGATACTGCCCTGAGATCTGTAATATCTCTGACCAAACTATTTCTCAGTGAACAATTTCTAAATCTCATCAAATCTCTGGAGGAAACTGACAGTCTCCAGGAAGCCCCCAAAAGCCCAGATTGTCACTTTTGGCACTCCAAATTGATTTTATAGACTTACCTCCAGCTTTAGGCTTTTCTACCTGTTGGGCTATTGTTTCCATGATTAGTGAATAGACTGAATGCTATCCAAAAAAGTATGCTGATGCTACAACAGTGGTAAAGAAATTAGTAACTGAGATTATTCCTTGTTTTGGTACTTCTTTAAGGATTGAGTCAGACCAAAGGACTCATTTTATAGCAGAAATAAACTGCTTGCTTGCCAAGGCTCCGGGGTACTCATTAAAATTTCATACTCCATATCATCTCAATCCTCAGGGAAAGTGGATCATAAAGATCTAGAAATAAAAATGACTTTGAGAAAAGTCTGTCAAGATACTGGACTTACATGGCCAGAAGCATTTACGTTTGGCCCTTATAAAAATCTGGATTGCTTCAATTAGGAGACATGGTTTAACCCCTTTTGAAATAGCGTCCTGTCATCCCATGCCCATTGATACCTCTCAACCTTCTATTCCTGGGCTGACTGAACACCGTGGGGATTTAAGTAAACAATTCAATACCATGACTAGCTACATGCAGGTGCTAACTAATATGCTCATAGTATATCATCGACAGGTGAAAGGAGCATGACCTCCACCAACTGAGAAGACTTGCCACCCTGTTTGAATAAGAGATCATGTGTACATTAAAGTTTTTATAGTACTGTTAACCACTTACACTGTCATAAAAATAAAAGAAAAATCCTCCTGGATTCATGTGAACCACACCAAACTACACTGAGACAATTGAAGAACCACTTACTATAGGTGACCTGAAAGTGAGGATTTCTAGGGCCCGTTCCCAGGCCCCTGAAGTAGACAGCTTTTCCCAGGATCACATATCAAGAAACCCTATTTTTTAATCTAAAAACTCCTGTTTTCCTTTTTACTTCCACTGTCTAAATAAAAGGGTCCTTTTTTAAAACACTTCTTCTTTAAAGCCTCCCCCTTCGAAGATTATACATTGGAAGCTCAGTGGAGATCATCTCAACCTATCTCATTCTCCCTTTTAATTTCCACTGTGACTCTTCTTTCAAACTATGCCTTGCTCTTGATGACCCTTACTATTTTGCCAGGAGATCAGGCACAGACCTGGTGTCCCTTTGCACCAGTCTTTCAAACCCTGGCCACACTAACTAATCAATCTAATTGCTGGTTATGCCAACATTTAGATCACACAAAGGATCCCAACCTCATTTTTGTTTTTGCCAATGTAAGTACCTGGTGGAATCAGTCTGGTTGTATGACAAGATGTGGCATCCACAACCAGAGAAAAAACATCATACTGTTTCAGATGGAGAGTCAACTAGACACAGAAAAACCTCTTTGGAAACCCAAGAACTGTCTCTTGCTTAGATAAAGTCACTGAAAGGAATTTTTATATTTTATGGGTGACATACTAGAACAATATTGTGATCAAACCCTATGAGTTGATTCCACAGATGGTATTCTTGCACTTTTAGATCGTGTTGACACTAACCCTCATGATGTCAATGATCGTCAAATCACCAGATGTTATGGACAGCTCACAAGCCAGGTCTGCGCAACTTTTGGTGTTACCAAAAGTTTGGCGCTTGTCCCCAAGACCACATCAGAAGAATGAGGACAAGTGTTTTGAGGGAAGTAAAGAGAAGTTTATCAATTTGCCAGCAAATTAGGAGGTTGGAGACTCCTGTCTCAAGGTACCAATGTCCTGTTTCTGAGAATTACAGAGCTTTTAACATTCTGATTAATTCCATAATCTCATCTTTGGCTAAGACAATATCATGGTCTTCACCAGGACAATTCCCTGAGCCATCTCCTGTGGCACAGAGAACAAAGGACAGTCTCCTGCTCCTCCCACGCACTGGCCTGAGATAGGGAGGTAGGTTTTAATTCTCAATTCTCAAAAAGGATAAGGGGGTTTTGAAGAGACAGAAAACATTTTACCCACCCCCCCTTTTTTTCTTTTGGTCATTTTCTCTGTTACAGGAATAGTTCACTTGCTCCCATTGTTAAGTTTCAGACACTAAAGATTGTATATGGACAGACCACAAGTCTGGACTGACTTAGTTCAATGACAAAATCAAACCCCGTAACTGCCAGAACTAGACCAAAGGCCTTTTATAGCCAATATTTTCACAGCCTGTTCTGTTCCCACAGAGTGGCACAGACACATGGAAACTCGTGATATAGAAGTGCCAGTGAGGAAGAAGAGGCATAGAAAACTCCAGAGTGGGAGGTCACAGGTTCTAACCTATCTGTAAATTACACTGGTCTTTTTACTCTGTGTGGCAATAAAGCATACAAGTGGTTCCCATCCAGATGGTCAGGAGGGACACTGCGGACTTGGTTATTGGACACCCTTTGTTACCAGGTACTCCACTTTAAATACCAGTCAAATTTCAAACTTGGGCTCTTTTGTTCCTAAAGTGGTATCGCACAAATGTACTTGATAACAATATTCTTAAAAAACCACTTTTAAGTTCTTTTTAGTGCTTAGGACTCTTCATGGCATTTGGAACTCATGAGATTGAAAAGACAATTTTGAATCTTTACATGGTAGTAGAACAATGGTTCAATATCATTATGTAAGCATTTGAAGCATTTCAGTTAGAAGTCAACAGCCTAGCCTCTATTGTTAAGTATGAAATGTCTAATTTCCTTAAGTACTGAGTTTGACAGTTGATATCTCTGACATTTCACTTTAACACTTCTTGTTTATTTTTATTGTGAAGGTACATCCTCAGTCTTTCAAATGCATGGTTTATCTTGTGATTATCTGTCATATTTTTTAGAGCAATTTTTGTGAAACCATGGATAAGCATGGATAAATCAAAAATTTCTGTTATTTTAAAATATGACTTCTGTAGTGGAACCAATGGAGCTCAGACATCCTGAAATATCAACAAAGTGTTTGGGAAGGATATGGATACTGAATGCACAGTATGTTGATAGTTTGAGAAATTCCATTCTGGTGATTTTAATCTTCAAAATGAGCCACATGGGTGACCTGAGATCAAGGTGGATAATGATGAGCTGAAAGCCATAGTGGAAACAAATCCATGCCAACCTACCTGTGAATTAGCAGCAAGGTTTGACGTTACTATTTCAACAATATTGGACCATTTGAAACAAATGGGTAAGGTAAAGAAGCTGGATAGATGTGTTCTACATGAATTAAAAGAGCATCAGAAGAGAAATTATTTGGAAGCTTGCCTTTCTTTGCTGTCAGGACATAAAGGTGAACCATTTCTACACCATATGGTTATGTGTGATGAAAAATTGATTCTTTTTGACAATTGAAAGTGATTGGCACAATGGTTGGATAAAAATAAAGTGCTGAAACACAGTCCAAAACTGAACATTCATCAAAAAAAGCTAATGGTGTTTGTTTGGTGGTCTACCACTGGTATTATCCACTATAGCTTCATGAAACCTGGTCAATTGATTACAATGGATATCTATTGCAACCAACTGGATAAGGTGATGAGAATGCTTTTGATTAAGCAGCCGAGATTGGTCAATAAAGACAGGCCAATCCTCTTGCAATAGAACACTTGACCACATGTGGTACAAACTATGCTGCTCAAACTACAAAAGCTGGATTTGTGAACTCTCTGTCATCCACCATATTCACCAGAACTTGCGCCAACTGACTACCACTTCTTCCAGACTTTGACCACTTCTTGCAAGGAAAAATATTGAATTCTCAACAAGCCATGAAAAATGCCTTTTGCAACTTCATTGCCAGTCACTCTCTAGGCTTTTTTGCTGCAGACATAAACAAACTACTGTTAAAGTGGCAAAACTGTGTCAATAATTTAAGTGCATACTTTGATTAATTGTGCTACTTCTTGTTTGAGATACAATAAACTACACTTTTGATTTAAAATCGGACATTTCATATTTAATGACCTATATTTGTATTTGAAAACCTCTATGTCCTGGAAGCCCTGACAGCCCAATGGGGAGAAGCTTGTGAAATTATTGGCAAAAAAAAAAAATGCTGTTTCTACATAAATAGGGCAAGAGAAACTGATCCACACCTCTTAAAAGACAAGGTAAATGTTCTCCATCAGATTAACAAAGACCAATTCCCAGAAATGGAAGACTGGTTTAATGGGGTATGGGGATATGTGCTTAGATCTGTTCTTTTCTACTTATTTATTCTCATTCTAATCTATGTTCTTGTCTCCCTTTTCAGATCTCTTATTATGTAACTACTAACCAGATCTCTCTCCCCACAGCTACCAACTCAGCTTTTTATGTGTGAAACTTCTAGGGAAATTTCAGATGGGGGAATAAAGGAGCTTAGGGAATTTCACCCCAAAATATGACTCCTTGGTATAAAGAGTATTTGAATTAAAGGTCCCTAGAGATCCATGGGCCCTTGAAAGGGGCTTTTCCTCTATCTGCATAACCAGATGGGACCCATCAAAAGACTAATGGACTTCCCTTGCCATCCCTTGTATCTCATTATACTGTAGAAAAGAAAATCAAGAATGCAATCAGATCTGGCCTAAATCATTTCAAACTTAATATCCATCTCTCAGGTTACTTTACAAGTCAATCCATTTCCCCCCATCCATTCATTCTCCCAAGTATCTATTCATTTATTGTCTCTAAAGAGAACTGCCTATATTACTCATCTCCCTCTCCTTGCTAAAAAGAGAGTACGAAAATATCTCGATCCCATTGGGATATTGGGTAATCACTCTGTGATTCTTCCCCTACACACCGTAAATAAACCTCTCTCTCTTATTAATCTGCCTTATTTGTCTTTCAGCAAGTTTTTTGGGGAAAGGACAAATGTCCTCTCATACCCATGCTATTTTTCAAAGGTAATATGCCAGTGGCTTCCTTGAACATATTTAGAACATTCCAAGGAATGGATTTTTAAATGATGTAATAACATGTTGGACTTTCTCAAGTAAAGATATGACCAATTTCAATGTTTTTTTTCTTTTATACAACCATTTTTGTCCTATTTGTTTAAATCCCACATTGCTGAGTCCTGTACATCATATATTCTAATGCTGGCTTACAGAGTTTCAAATATATATTCCAGTATATACGTCTCATACTATTTTACAAAAGTAAAATCAAATTAAGACAAAACATATCACACTATAAAATCATATTGATATGGCTAGAAAAATAAAAAAAGGAACCCATCTATTGCTAAGCTCCATAGAATATTCAGAAACATAAAAATGTTTCAAAAATATTTGTCCTTTATAAGATTACTTAATGAATTATTATTTTGATGTAAAATTAGAAAACTGCCCAGAAAAATTCTATTTCATTTATTTAATCAAACATTTAACAAAATAGTCAAATCTATTACAATTATTTAAAAGGCTTTAATTCTGTAGAAATATACATTTTGTCATACACCATGAACATCATTATATAAAAGTCATATTTTTTTGACGCTATTGGCAGTATATTTTTGTAAAACAAGCTATTTTAATGTATAATTAATCTTTCCCAGTGTGATAGTAGCAGTTGATTACAGGCAGCAATCTTCTTTTTTTCCCCAATAGAGGCTTTATTTAGTTCTCTTTGTCACTGATGTAATGTAATGTCATCATTATGACAAATGTCACCAATATCCCATTATCCTTGGAATGCCAAAGCATGAATCTCTTTTATGACTGTTACAACATGGAGAGGTCTAGCTTCTAAGAATGTGCTGTCCAGAGACAATTTGTTTGAGAAGTTTCTATGTGATCCAGGATAAGGTATCAGACCCTGTGCATGTTCCCTGTATTTTATTTCTAAATGTGATGAATGTGGTTGTCTAGCAAAACTAACCTGTGTTTTAAACAGCCAACTTCAGTTTCCAAAGACGAGGATAGAGGTGCAGTGTCTACCTGTTTTTCCCTGATACTAGGAGGAACGCTAGATTGTTTACTTCTCCTTTAGGGAGAAATGCTTCAGCTGTAGTAGCAGCGGTCAGGAGGAAGATATGGGGGAAAAAAAGAAAAGTTTAAAAATCTGAAACATTATCAGCTCAATTGTGCTAATAACATCAAAGGGGAATTCTCTTCCAAAGAAAGTATTTGTTCTTGCTGTTTTGCCTAAAACAAAAACAAACACACTCACAACATGCAAAATTATATAGAAATTTTAGAAATATATATTATGTTCATTTTATAAAAGAACAAGTCCAGTAAGAATAAACAAATCTTAGGTGCTATGTTGAAATTAATGACTCTCTTTATCTAACTGAAGTGCAGTTGATTGGAACTGTCATGCAGATAGACATTACCAAGTGGCTTGGATGACCAAATGGATTGTACCTTGCTAGTGAAATCATCAGTAATTCAATTTATTTATTTCATGAATATAAAAATAGATAATAATTTATTGTTTTTACTGTATTCAATGAGTAGCTTATATACTGGAACTGGTAGAAAACAAGTTTGGCTAAATATTGAGCTTTTAATAATCTTTTGGGTGACCATCTATATTACCTAAGACAATGCTACTGAAAGTGTGGTTCACAAAGCTGCAGAATCAGTGTCTCTTGGGAGCTTGCTAAAAATGCACATTCTCTGGTCTACCCCAAACATAATGAATTGGAATCTCTGGGGGTGGAGCTGAGGAATCAGTGCTTTAAAAAGCCTTCTATATGATTCTTACACTTGTTAAATAAGAACTGACCTAAGAGATAGGTAGAAGGAATGTTTGAGAATAGGACTTAATTTTCACCTGGGCAGCTGTCATATCCAGAAGCCATATGATGAACAAGTTAGAGAAGAAAACAATGGGACTCAGATAAGAATTGTATGACTATGTGGAATGATAGAATAAAATCAAAATATGGACTCCAAGGAAAACATTTATTCATAAGTTCATGTTTTCAGTTATTCATATATCTTGTAGGTTAACTAGACAGTTATGAAAGTTATAAAATGGAGCAAACTAGTCTTCAGAATAGACAACATGTTCTGTCTTCATAAATTGCTCAAATCTCTCTGAAATATATTTTTTGGAGATTTCTTATGCTTTAATACTATGTTTTCTATCAGTTTACAGTAGGGATGGCAGTACACATACTTTTATACAAAATATATAATATTAAATATTACTTATTAATATTTAGTATTACATTACTTATTAATATTTAATATATTACTTCTTCATTTTTAAAATGTAGTGAATAAATTTTTCAATTAGAAATTGGGATACACTGTTACTGTCATGTATGCTTTTTTGAAAATTTACAGGAACAATGAGACAGAATACTTGATAATGGAAATCATCCTGGAAAGCTGTCCTGTCAAGTATTGACAACCAAGCACTGTCTTAATATGAAATGACCAGTTTAACATAACAGTGATTGAATTAGTGATAAGCCACTCTATTAGATAAAAAATCTTTATTACCTTTATTCTTTAAGGCTGGGATATTAAATTAAAAAATACATTTTAAAAAGTAAAAAAAAATAGATTTAAAGGAAGAGATTATGTTTAAAGATGTTTTCATTATTATCTAATTTCAGGGAAACAACATATAATTTTTAAAGTTGGAAAGATACTAATTGATCTCTCCTACCTTAAAGACTAAAGAACTGAAACCCGGACACATCAAGAGGCTTGCACATGGTCATGGACAAATGAGCGGCAGAGTAAACTCTACCCTAAGTCTTCAGGAACCAGTGCTATAACCATTTCACAGTGCTATTTTTGTTCTTCTTCCTGTTTCCTGGTGTTTTAAATTTTCCTTTCAACTCTAAAATTACGTGTAGCTATGAGTCTACCTATTTACTTACATGAACAGGCACCCAAATAAGTGAAGGAAACTGTAGGTATTAACAAATCTATATATATATCCTTTGGGTAAGATGAAAATTACATGTAAAGTAAAAAAACTCAAAAAAAAAAAAAAAAAAACCCTTGATTTAATTCCGTACTTACCAGCAGAGATTCACTGGTCTTGTTAATTAAGATTGGCTTTTTGATCATTTCCCTTCTGGGCCAGCAGCCTGAGAGATTTGCAATGAGATCAGGGCTGCTATGACAGTGCTTTCCGGATTTAGGAGTTTTCTTGTCACACTGAATTTCCCTAAATACATAGCAAACCCCTTATTTAAATTGTCACCAGTTCTATGGCTTATTATATGCATTTTGTGAAAAAAAATCCACTTTATATTAATAGTCTTTCCTTGATGCTCTATATAGAAAACATTAAGTATGTGTGTAAAAGTTATTCCATTTCCTTTGAAATTATAACTTGAAAAGCATCACTATAATCTTAACTACTATTACTTTTATAAGGAATATTTTAAGGTACCTTTTAATAAAATAGAAGGAATATTAGTTGCTTACAAGCACGAATATCAATAGATTAATTGAATGGGCAATAACACAACACAATTTTTTAAAAAATGCATTTGCTCATTTCATCACTTAAATAGAATTATACAATCATTCCGTTAAAGCCGTATCTTCTTTTTAGTTTAGGAATGATTTTAGGAGGCTCTTAGGACCCATTGAGAAATGTACTATCATATAGGGCTGCTATAAAAGTTGATGCACTTTAGACACGAGGGAAAATATTTGTTTTTGATTTAAATATAGTGATGGAAGACTAGCTAGCTATGAAGATTCGGGGAGGGGATTCTGACATCCCTATGATTGGCCTCATTTTATTATGAAATTCCTCAAGTCATATAGTTTCTCCATTTTGTATTTGTCTCACACAGAGATCTCACTTTCGACTTCAAAAAAAAAAAAAGTTTGCTCTTTAATAGATAACCAATAAATGGCCAAGTGGCGAACACCGAACATAGTTCCTGCCCTCAGTCTTATAATAGTGAACATTAAATAAGTTATCAGTGTAAGTAGATGAGGATCAGGATAATGAAAACAAAGTTCTATTCTCCCTAGATTTTTTCCCCCATCTCAATAAATGCATCACAAGGTATTATGTTCTTAGGAAAGAAATCTGAAAATCTTTCTTAGTCCTTGGTTTTCATCACCACTGTTATCATTCTCTACCTCCAGTCCTTCAGCCAGTCCTATGAGTTCTACCTCCAAGCTCTGATCTGTGGTTGTTTTCCATTTCTAGTCCAACACAGAATTATGTAATATTTTCTTAGGACTAGTCCAAATTTTCTCAAAGTGTCTTCTCATTTCTATGCTTCTTGCATTCTTATCTGTGATCTGCAAAGATCACTGCCAGTTAATTTTTGCTTAAAATCTTTCAGTGATTTCCTTTTGCAATCAAATTGCAATCCACACTCCTGTGAATGATTTACAAAGCCTGCATAAATTGCAGCCTTTTTTCCAAATCCGTTTCACATCATTCCACTATTTATTCACTTTACTGTCACCACTGCTCTTCCCTTGACTGCCACCATGTCAAATTCTTTCACCTGAGTGCTTTTGGGCAGGCTTTTCCCTAGTCTCTTCCGTTGCCTTTGTAAAATTGTCTCCTAGAGTCTGGAGCTTAGGTGGTTAAATTCTTGAAAATATATCACTCTTGCTTTCTTGGGTGTCTAATATATGAAAGTATAGAGAAAAAAGAAAGAGTAGGTTGAAAGGAAACTGGAAAGGTAAGCAGGGTCAGCCACAAAGTCAATTTTGTGGGTGGAATTGACTTGAATATTGGAAGATCATTTCATGTGAAGAATGGTTCCCTTGATAACATTTATAAGAGTGCTCATTTCTCTACAGAAGGGTTAGTGTGATGCCTAACAAGAGAATAAGATCATCTTTTACATGACTTACCCAGAATAGGGGAAGTAATTAGACAGAAAATTAAGAGAGGGCTGGTGAAGGAAGAATATTAGCTGTATCTTTCTTGGCCTAAATATCCAGAAGACTAAAATAGAGATGTTTCAAGTGGTGTTTACATTTACAGAGACTGGGTTTACATATGGTTTTCATGTGGAAGAGGATCAGGAACGATAAGCAGGGACCTCCATATTATCCCGTGTTAAGACAAGCGTCATCCAAGAAATGTGAAGATGACAACAATAAGATTAACTTCTGAATATCTTACAAAACTAATTGTATCCACATAAAATACTATTATGTATTGTATATTACTAAATGCTTATTTCTGACAGCATCTATGTGAAGTAACATGGCCTCTTTATAGTCGAGGACATCGAGGCTCAAATCTATGGAAATCTATTGAAATGTGACCAAGATTGCATAGCCATAAAACATTTAAATTTTGATGTTTGACTGCAAACATCATACTTTTCTAGTAACTTTTTCTTTCTTTTAAACATAATAGTGAGCTGTATTTGCTTTTTCTATATTTTAATTACTCATTTTCCATAGAGGCTTTTTGTACGTAACATTTTGAATATCTTATTGTTGTAATGGTTTTATTGGAAAATAGTGAACAGAAAAACAGTTAATTATTATATATCTGAAGTGTTATGTGGAATATATATATACATAAAGTGTTATGTGTATACATATATACACACACACACACACACATATATATATATATATATAATCATTGACCCACTTATTTTCTTCTTTTCTTGATATTCTTATCTTCTCATACTGGTATATTAAGCATATGCTAGCCTAAAATTTTTATAACTCTGTTTCATGCACTATTAAGGGAATCATTTATTGGATGATTGATGGTGAGCTTGTGTATTTTTCTGCACATCAATATCTGATTGCCTGTATTGGTTGATTTTTCCCAGGCAACTTTACTCTTTCTTTTTATTTAAATCCAGGTCAATTCTCAACCATATCTCATTTATAGAATTACATCTGTGTAGTTTTCTGTTGCAGTAACCTCTGTGTTCAGATGCAAAAATGAGAGAAAACACCTCTATATCATTCATAATTTTTCTGTTTTCTTGGACATGTCCCTAAAGTTAGATGCTAAAATACTGCTACATTTAGACTTACCTTATAAGTTAAAGCACACACACAACAAAATGCACATGAAAATAAATGTAAAACTCATTATAAGATCAAAACCTGAACACCTGTGCAACCACTACTGAGGTCAAAGAAGAGAATTTTATTAGCACCCCAGAAGTCTCCACCTTGCCCTGTCCAATCATTACCCTTTCCCTCTTACGCAAGTTAACAAATATCTTGACTTCTATTACTGAGTCCACTTTTTCCTTTGGTTGAGAATCATAAATTGTGCTACTTTGTGTGTCCTTTCACTCAGAATTGTTCTTGTAAGACTCTTCCTTGTTGTGGCATGAAGTGGTATTTCATTTATTTTCCTTGTTGCATAGTACATCATTTTATAAATAAGCTAAAAAGTATTTATCCATTCTACTTTTGATGGACATGTAGGCTCTTCCAGTATGGGCATCCTGAATAAATCTGCTTAGAACAATTGTCAATAAATCTCTTTATGCACACAATTCTGTTGGAAATAGACCTAGGAATAGAATATTGAAACATATTGTATAGATATACTGGTGGTTGAATGAATTAGTAGTCCACTAAAAGTGTATGAGTGGATGTATTGCCCCATATCCTTCCTAATACTTAGTACTGACTCTTTTTTTTCTGTTTCTTTTTAGCAAGCTGGTGGGTAGTTAACGGTATTTCATTGTGATTTCAATTGGCATTTCTCTGATTACAAATGAGTTGAGGGCTTTTTCTTATGTTTATGAGCCAGCTGGATATTCTGTTTTGTAAAGAACCTGACTATGTCTCTTGACAATTTTCCTACCAGGTTGTTCATCATTTTCTTATTGATTTGAATGAGTTGTTTATAACTCATTTATATGCTGTAACTGTGCAGTGTTGGTTACATGTATTGCAAAAGTCTTTTCTCACTATTAGGTTTGCTTTTTCTCTATTTTAATGGTTTTCAATTTTGATGAAGTACAATTTATCAATCTTTTTCTTCATTATCTGTGATTTTTGTGGCCTAATTAATAATCCCATACCAAAAATCATAAACATATTTTCCTATAGTATATTCTAGAAACTTTATTTATGTATGAATATAATAATGTATTATGTTTTTTAATTACACCTACAATGTATTTGATATTTATATTTATATGTGGTATGGGTATATGTTTAAGTTTCATATTTTCTATATAGATAATTCTCTGAGAACCATTTATTAAAGTAATATCCTTTTTCCCAGATCAAAAATGTTTACCAATTTCAATAACAAATTGACCATTTTAAACTCTACATTTATTATACAAACTTGAAAATTAACATTTTAATTTATACATGCACACACATATACTCACACACAAACTTGTTGAAATTTTTATTGGAATTGTAGTAAATCTAAACATCAATATTAAGAGAACCGGTATCTCTGAAATATCTTGAACGTAGAAAATGCTTTGACTTATTTATATCTCACCCAATGCTTCTCAAAAATGTTTTGAAGTTTTCTTATAATTCCAATATTAGCCTTTTCCTCAAATATGTGTTTAAATGTATATGTTGCTATGGTGTGTTGTATCATTTTAAATTTATTTTTTTGACTTCTACATACAAAAATAAAATTAAATTTGGATATTGACTTTGTGTCTAGAAAAGAAAAACCTCCAGTAACCAGAAACACAGATAGCATTTACATACATTACCATCTAAAATCACCTAATAAATAGTATTACGAATAATCAAATGCTGCATTCTCCATTAAATATAATTATTTTATTATTATATACTGTTATTTTCTAGTTATTTTATTATTTCTAATTTAATTTCTCTTCAGATAGAGAACATATTGATATGATTTCAATTCTTTAAAATTTCTTTAAACTTCCTTTATGGCTCAACATATAGTCAATTTTTATAAATTGATTTTTAAAATACAAAATCTGCCATTAGGCACAGTAGTCTATATGGGTTAAGTGAAATGTCTTAATTATCCTGTTCAAATCTCTGTTTGTACTACATGGCACTGTCCAGTCAGCTCTCCGTTAGCACTGACTCCTTCCATGGCGCCCAAGGCATCATGGAAGGGATACTGAGAACTACATTTTCCAGAATTCCTATCAGAAGGCACTTTGGCCAGCTATGGTTCCTTGTGGATTTCAATGACACAGTTTTGTCTGCTTGTTAAACTGCTTATATCTTACTGAGTGTTGGGAATTGTATATGGTACATTACAGATATTATATGAAGCCTAGATGATGCTCTATTTATTAAGAGTGGCAGCTGGTCAAGAGCTTTATAATTCTAGCTGACCTCAATTTGTTGTGGTTTGTAACGTTTCATGATTTATCTCTGCAAAAGCGAGTATTCACCTAGTCTACCTTTAATTCTGCAATTTAGCTCTTCAAAGACCCCAAATAAAATGTGTAAGATTCTGAAGAATCTCTGCTCCTTCATGGACCTTTACTCCAAAAATCTATTTCCTTAGTTCTTCAAAGTGCTAACCCTCTAAGTCATTTTTTTTTCCAAAATTACAATATGCTCTCATTGGAAAAGGAGCTCCAAATACGGACTCCCTTCCTGAGTTTTCTTTTCAGATCTTGGTCCCACACATGTTAGTACCTTGCTAGTTTTTTAGGTCTTTCAAGAAATTTTCTTTCTGATTACTCAGAACAGAACAGAGTCTGAATATACCTACTCAGAGACATTACCAGGAGTGAGATTCATCTACATTTCCTTTTCAATGTACTTTTGACCACATCAATTAAATGCTTATTATTATTGTGGAAAAAAAAACATGACACAGAAAAAAATAGGACACAGACTATTTTTATTAGTTATATCTGTGGACACAAGCTTTAGCACAAGGCGTAGCACACGATTTATACTTACAGAATATATACTGAAAGAATAAAGGAATAATATATGATTTTATTTAATTCCTTAAATAATCAGTATTTATTAAGCTAGTAATAAAAGGCACACATGTTTCATTATTTATGATAAACAGAGTATTACAATAATCTTCTTGGCTTACTCAACCTTTAAATACTAATAATTTCCTTCAAATTGCTCATTCGTACTTATATATAGAAAAGCTTGACTGTTCTAGGTTATATCCAGCTGCTGTAAATTCTGCCAGTAAGATTGTCCCTAGGCATGAGGATCGCCAAATTACTTCAATCTCACGGTTTAAAAATAAGGTTAAATGATCTTCTTTTCAAATTTTCTTGAAAAATAGATTTTATTTCTGGGAGAAAAGTCTTCATACTCTTCCCACTATACTGCCTTCGATAAAGTGAATACTTTTTATAAATTGAATGCTATAGCTGGAAAAGATTAAAGTATTTTAAGTCATTTTATAAGAACAGATTTTATCTTAGCATTGTTATATAGTAATAAAAAATCTTGCTATATTAACCTACAAAAAAGTAAAAAGTCAAAATTAATTTGCCAGAGAAGAAATGTTTTCAGGAAGGAGCTTATGAGCCAATGTTTCCTTTATTGATACAAATATCTAGACCTCATATTGGAAAAGAAATATGGCTATAAAGTTCATCAAGAATTTTTTATGCCTATCAATGTACAACTAAATTGCTGAGAAGTATGTGTATCTTAACATTTCACAAAATATCAAGAAATGTGAGAAAATTGGTTGTCATTCACTCTAAGTTTGAGAGTGAAGTGACTGCATTAAAGTATAGATGCATACAAACCAATCATTGCTTGTTTAAATCCAAAATAAATCTGTTTAAATTTGACTACCTTCTTAGTCACCTAGAAGTGTATTTTACAAATGGATATAACCTTCTAATGGGCTTTGCTAATGTTCATTAAAAACATTGTTAAAAATTCATCTATACCACTCTCCCTTTTTTTACTTTGTTCCAACCACCCTTACTAATCTGCCTCTCCTCCAATCAAGGATGTTCTTCTTCAGAGACATCAGAGACGTGGCATTTGCTGTTTTCTCTGCCAGAAAGGCACCACTACTCAGAAATACTTATGGCTCCCTCCATCACTTTATTTGGATCTCTGGTCATATTTCACCCAATTTGAAAGTTCTTTATCATTTACTTTATCTAATTTAATGCTCGTTTTCTCTTACTCTTTTTTTATTTTTCTTCTTCACTGTTATCACTTTTTGACATGATATAAACAGGTTTGATTTTTGTCTGTGACCTTGCAATGGAATGTAAGTTTTATGAGAGCGGGGCATTAGTTTTGTTCCTGGCAATATCCTAGCACCTTAGTAGTGCCAGGTTCAGAGCCAGCTCAGAATACATGTTTGTTGAGTGAGGAATAAATGAGGCTCTTTGTTACACAACAGCTCGTGGAGCGGGGCATGGATTCCTGTCTCGTTCCTGCCAGTCTTGTTCCTATAGCTTCCTCATCATTATCAGACAGAGTGTCTTGTAGATTCTGCTTTGCAAAAAATTTTTTCTTTGTCTGTCTTTTTCTTTTAAAAACAGCATTTTAACCTGCACCCATAGATCACTCCAAACAACTTTATGACTGGGATTTAAATTCACTCAGTACCAAGTTGAGTCTGGCATTTCTGGTCCTGCTTATGAGTCTATCGTTCTCCTATGTGCCATACATTATGAATGAGCAACTAACCTTCTCCTGGATGCTAATAAACACTAGCATATGATTACTATCATTGGATATTAAATTTAGTTCCAAGCTAGCTGACTTAGGGAAGCAAAAAAATTTCACAATTATCATTTTATGACAGAGGAACAAAATAATATATGTTCTGTATTTTAAAAAATGTAAGAGACTTTGAACCACTTAAGAAAAAATGCCTTTTTACTATATATGTTTATGGAAAATGGCAAAAAAAATGATCTTTATGTGATTACCTTTTTTTCATCTGACTTAAAAACACTTAAAAGTCTGTCTTCAATTTAGTTGTGAGATGTGACTGGAGGCTCAATAAGGTAACATTACTGAAGTGGTTAGGGAAATTTAGGAATGTAATATGTAAATTATTCCCTAAGTGGAATACATATATATCTTCCATGTATTTGTGTATGTGTGTATCATTCCTGGAAAAGAACAGCATTAAAAGTGGCACAGATGTGTTAATGGCTGATATTTGTTCAACGTATAGTATCTAATCCACTTTTTCTGGCAAATTGAATGATGTGAGACTAGGCCAGGGAGGATGGGTGTGGAGAAGGAAAGATTATATTTCATCTATATCGTAGCGTGCAGGGCCTTGAATGCCAGCTGCAAATTTATGTATTAAGAGTTGGAATGGCACAAGAACCCTCAGGCAAAGAAAGAGACAATACTTTTTAAGATGAAATCACAATGACAGCTAAATTGTGTGAAACAGCACTGAGTGATGGCTTCCTCCAAAATACATATTTTTTAGGAAACTGAAGGAGAATGGCATCATTTCTAAAAGTGATAAAGGCAAACAGTTATCAAAGTATAAGTTCTGCTTCTAATCAGATTTAGAGTATATATTTTAACAAAATAAATAGCTATAGTTGAACTAAACCTTTCTAGTTATTATTATTATATTATTATATAATTTGAGGCTCATGCAATGTCTTTTCTTCTATCTGATAATAAAAAACTTCTTACCTTTCCCTTTCATTATTCTTTCAGTAGATGAGTAAAATGAAGTAGAGTTGGTATAAATTTATCACTATATATGGGAATTTGGTAGGTGTGTTATATCTTGATGTAACACTAACAACAGGAAGGCAAGACCTCAGAGAGTAATAGATGGTATGTTTAATAGTTAATATTTCCTTGTAAATTTTTTTATATTAAATATTAAAACTTGTAGTAAAAAAAACTTGTATAAAAAAATGCCCAGGCAATTCTTTTTTCTAGCCTATTTACAGCTTTCCATAGATTCTGAACATGATTCTGAAAAATTTTGAGATAGGCAAATGCAAAAAGAAATAAATGAGACTTCAGCTCCATGAGGGAAACTACAAGGCCTATTCATTCTCTAACATCATGGCCCTAAAATATATTCTTCGAATGTATAAATTAGTGAATTTTTGTCAACATTTGTTATGAACTGAATTTTTGTCCCCTCAACATTAATGTGTTGAAACCTTAACCCTGAATATGATAGTATTTGAAGGTGAAGCCTTTGGGATTAGGATTAGATGAGATCATAAGGGTGGGGCCCTGATTTGATGGGATTAGTGCTCCTTTAAGAGACACCAGAGAGCTTTCACTGTCTCTCTGCACACAAAGAAGAGGTAACATGGACACACAGTGAGAAGGCAGTCATCTGAACTTCTAGCCACCAGAACTGTAAGAAGTTAATTTCTGTCTTTTAAGCCACCCAGTTTATGGCATTTTTTATGGCAGCCCAAACTGACCGATACAATATTCTAAGCTAGTTTTTAGCTGTAATGTTATATTACATACTCAACAAAACTGAATCTTGAAATACAAATTAATATCAAAATATTGTATATATCTTTACAACAAAACTAAAATGGTGATTGGAATTTAGGACAGTTTGTTATCTCATGATAGCATTTAAGGTCCCTGTCAAAATTTGCTTAGCCTACTGTTTGAACTCACCAGAATTTGCACGTTGTAAGATAAGCTATGTTGTTATTATAACACTAAGTGCTTTATGGAAAGACTGAATATACCTGTGGGAAACATTTTATGAAAATATGTTTCCAACTTCAGTGATAGAATTGGAAAACAAAATTAAAGTGATTGTTAGATGCTGAAATAGTTTATCACCTTTATGCTGTGTTTTTAAGTGTTATTCCTAATGGGGCTGTGTTTTTGTTACATATTATATAAATAAACTGTTTCTTATTTTTCTTTGGGATCTAGCTATGCTTCTAATTTCAGATGCATCCATTACACTTAATAAAAGCAATTAATGTATTACAATACTGAGAAGATCGGATGTTACATGCAAGGAAAAGTGGTGTACAGAGGGGAGTAGAAGAGATAGCTCTGAGTTATGAAAATGAGGATGGTTATGTGTAAATTCGTGTATTTATTTTTAAAGTTATGGTTTTGATTTGTATACCTCAAGCTGTTTATGCAGAGATGGCCACTGTTGGGGCTCAGACACTGATACCCCAAAATATGGCATGTTATCTGAATTGAATAAGAAGACTCAAGGTCTCTTTGACCTCCCCGTCCACCATCTCCTTCAAAGCCTACTGTGAAGCTGAAATTCCTTTATCTGCCTAAGATCCAGACCTGCCAAAAGGGACACGTTTCTTTCTCTCTTACTTTTTTTTGTTTCTTCATTTTTTCTTCCCCTCCCTGTAAAACAAAGAATGTAACCGCACTTGAAAAGAACCTTTCACTGTCAAAGAGAACTGTTTACTAGTTAAACTCTATTTCAGGATCCTTTCTTTCTCCCTACTAATCCTTTATTGCCCCTCAGCAGAATTCCTCTTCTACCTCTTTTCATGACCTGTTTTTGCCAGGATGGTATATAAGTTTCAAGGGCAATAACTCTGTGGTCCTTTCTGTCTATACATGTTAAATAAATTTATATGCTTTTTTCTCAATTAACGTACCTTTTGTGAGTTGAGTTTTCAGTGACCCTTCAGAGAGTGAAAGGGAAGTTTCCCTTGCCCCATACAACACACCACCTGTAACTTTGGCACGAGTGGGTTTTCTGAAACAAGTCAACCAAATCATATCTTTGGCTGTATTTAGCCTCCTCTTAGTTATACTCTGAATCCATTTGGTCATGAGTTTGGTTTCTATAAATCTATAATGTAAATAGCATTCATTCATAGACTCATTGTCATGATATGAGATAATTGAGAAAAGTCCTTTAAGAATGAGAAAAACTCTGGCAGAATCTCCAGCTATGGTAGCAGGAAGATGTTGGCAAATCTTCTTCTAAAAAATAAGTTAAACACTGTACAAGATTGTGGAAAATAAGCATTTCATGACTCCAAAATTGATTAAAGTCAAAAACAAATTTTATTTATGAGAAATTTCTAGAACCTCATTTAAAAAGAGTGAGATTATGGCCTTCTTGCCTGGGACTTTCTTATTCTCTCCCTTTCCCTTCTCAGCTCTATCAGCACTGTAGTTTCACCAGGATATGGCCAGCCAGAAAACCTAGCAACTTTGCTGTCGAAGGTGATTGCCTTGATTTGGAGGAGAAAGTGAAAAGGCACATTCTACAGCATAGTCAGTGAAAGCAGCAAACTAAGTTGAAAACAAGGATGGAAGTCTGAAGCTCTGCTAGACCGAGGTTGTGGACTTGACTGGGGAAAGTGGCAGACAAGCCAGATATTTAAAAGGGAGAGCCTGGAGGTGAAAGTACCTTGGAAGGGACAGGTAAGCTCCCCACACATTCCTGGATGACTGGAAAGCAATGGGCGGGCACACAGGACACTGAGCTAAACACTAAAACAAAAGAAATCTTATATTTTAAACCTTATCATCATGATGTTTCAAAGACAGATTAAAATCCAGTAAAGTATAGAATGGCCTTTCCTTAGAGGAATTGATTTAACAAAATAAAAAAAAAAAGAACCATTTGGACATGATCAAACACATTCTTCACATTCTGAATATTTGGACAGATGGAGGAAAAATTAACATGAAAAGAGAGGATATTCCTAGGACAAAAAAATGCTTTTGATCGGGTGTAAATTTATAAACCTCTAAAAATTTGAAGATGAATTCACTTCATTACTCTCATCAAATAATTAGAAATGCTACAGTGATCTCTAGGAGAGAACTAATTAAAAAAAGGAAGATATTCAGGTACAATAGTTTCAATTCATACAAATTATTTTTTAAGAGCAAAATTTTGTACTAAGCCACCAAAGCTAAGTTCCCATATGGCATTTTACTATGTTATGCAGATGTCCTCTGGTAGTAACAATAAAATTTAGGAGCCACATTGCTACTACTGTATTAGGGAAGATCTTGTTGCCACAATTTTGATAGCTTCTGATCGCTTGATTCTAGTCTCTTCTACTAAAAAGAAAAGCACTTTTTGCTCTATTGCCAGAGAATGTGTCAAGAAGCTAATCATAGTTCTGATGACGACCCTGTCCTGCAGGAAAACTCCCCACTGGCTGTAAAATAAAGGACACATTCCCTAGGATACAGTCAAAGATTACTAATTTAATCCACGCAAGTATGATTTACTATAAAGCGCTATAGTGCTTTAAGTTCTATTAACCTTACTAATGCTATACTAATATATAATAATAAATTCTTGAAGCATGAAAGTGCCGCAATGAAAGCCATACTACGCAAAGATCAAAAGTAAGAGTTCTTTCATAAAACACCTAAGAGTATAAATCCTAACTCTACAGAAACCTAGTGACTTAAGTTGTGTGCCAGTAAAGCAGCTCTCTGAAAAGAAAGCTCTGACTTGTAACATTTCCCAATTTCTGTGGTGTAAATACTCCCACCCTGGCCATTTAAAAGCTACCAAGAGTTTAATAACATTCTCACAAAATTTAACAATTGCCTCTCACAAACTGGCACCAGCTCTCTCAAGCACATCACCAATCTGGTAAATATCCCAGGACAAAATTGGTCGAGTTTCTTACTCTTCCTAATACTTGTCTTGTTTATAAAATAATCCTCATATTGTAGTGTTGTTCTGGGGTTTAAGGGAGATAATAATACATTACAAAGTACTTTTTCAATGACTATCTCAAAATAAAGGCTCAATAATGGTATTTATTTTTATTATATTACCAAGATATATTAAATGAATTGAATGCTAGGGATACAGAAAGTTAGCATAGTGGCTTTTAAAGTATAATATAAATATGGGGTATTATATATTACTTGCTCAACAAGACAGACCCCAGAATTAGAGGAATCACAAACTAGTAGTCAAATAATTAAATTTCCACCAAGTAAGTTAGACTACGAAATTTCTGCTTCACTGCAATGATCACAGCTCCTTATACTTTTAGAGCTATTTAGATATCTGAATGGCTATCTTGTCTACTGAAATTATTTGAATTTGTTGCAATAGATGGAATTGGATAAGGTGAAAAGACATTGCACTGAACAAAGGCTAAAGATTAAGAAATGGTAATCAGCAAATGTTAGTGCCTTGATTTTTGCCCATCATTTTTAGAAAATTATGGGTTATTTATATATTTTTCTATACTTCCAACTATGGGCATTATGAGATGTAACTGAGAGGAAGAGAATCTTGCCTACCATATTTAAAGACACTATCCAGGGATGGTTTTAGATTTACATTTTAACTCTGATTTAACCCTGAATAACTTTCTCTTTGATCCTTAACATTCAAAATTTTCTCTGGCTTCTTACATTCCAGTAACAACTTGATTTCCAGAAGAGAAAAAATGTGTTTTCAAAGATTTCCGTCTCTCTCTCTCTTTTTTTTCCTTTCCTAAGACAGAATCTTGCTCTCTTGCTGGGGCTAGAGTGCAGTGGCATCATCATAGCTCACCTCAAACCTCAAACTGCTGAACTGAAGCAATTATCCTGACTCAGCCTCCCCCAAACAGCTGGGACTACAGACACGCCCCACCACGCCCAGTTAAGTTTCCTACTTTCAATAGAGACAGTTCTCATTCTTGCTGAGGTTGATCTCCAACTCTTGAGCTAAATCAATCCTCCCGCCTCGGCCTCCCAAAGTGGTAGGTTTATAGGCCTGAGCTACTGCTCCTGGTCCAGTCCGTTGTTTTTTTTTTTTAATTAAACCTTTTTATAGCTGTATAATTTTCAAACTAGACTCATCACTGTAGGATGCAATCAATAGCCAAGGTACAGAGCAAACTAATTTGCCCACAAGGCATAGACTTTATGACTTGGCCTCATTAGCATTAACCTGCTTTAAGCAAGGTCTTGGGTCTGTGCAAATAGGTACACAGTGAAGTAAGATGATGAGTGCTAGGCAGATATCAAAATAATTTTTTTGCTTAGTTGACATTTCAAACAATTCTTATGTCATTCATCTTGGATATTTTCCCCAGTTGTATACACAATTACATAAATGATATTTTCTAGTTAGAAATTATTATGGGAAAAGGATCTTTCATTCAAAGCATTTTTGAGAGTAAAATTAGATAGTATCATGCTGATTTTATTTATAATGTTTCAACGTATCATTGACATTAATAGAAAAAATATTAATCTCTGTTTTAAAGATGAATAACTTCTCTTTGAAAAAATGGCATAGAAATTTTAAAATTTAGAATAATTGCTTAAATCAAATTTGTATATATAGAGTCAGTATTTTTCTTTTGTTTTTAAAATTCCAAAGTCAGTCATACTTCCCATAATACTACAAACAATAATATAATGAAAACCTTGGTAATTATGCAGATTAGGAGAGAAACCTAAAATGCCATACATTCATTCAACAGACATTTTTGAGAACTTCGTTTATGCCAGGTTCTGTTTAAGGAACTGGGAATGACACATGGAGCTAATCTCCTTGGTATCTTTTCTTCCTCTAAGGGGATGATTACACTGTTGTGGTGTTTACAACTCTCATAAATAGTTCATGTACAAAAACATATATTTTAAATCATGCTTTATAGAAATAAACACAGCTTACTTTTTCCCTGATATTATATTTTTGTTGTTTATCCATGTTGAAATATGAACCCTAATTCATTCTATTTTACTTCCAAAAGAATATTTAATTGTGTATTTCTACTCCAACTTAGATATCAATTCTCTTCTAAATGGTGTTTTCACTATATCGCTGTTATAAACAATGTTTCAATAATTTATTTTTATATATCTTCTTGTGAACATGTTCATCAATAGTTAACATAATAATTCCAGGAGAAAGTAAGTGGGTAATAAGTTATGAATATCTTTACCTTTACTATATATCGTAAAATTATTTTCCAAACTTGTGTCGCCAAGGTTTATTCCTTGGCAGGGTCTCAGAGTTACTGTTGTTCCACATCCTCCTGAACCTGTAGTAATTGTCAGTCTCTAATTCCTTTCCTTTTCTTTTTCTTTTCTATTTTTTTTGAAATTTTCCTTTCCCTGTATTTCTTTGTCTCTCCCTGCCTTCCTCCCTCACTCACTTCTTTCTTTCTTTCACTACCTGGTGGCCATGAAATTTTATCATGTTATTATCTGCATCTATATTTCCAAGATGATATGTAAGACTGAACAAATATTCTTATGCTCATTGTTTATACTATTTTCTGAATAGACTGTCAATATGTTTTGATTACTTTTTCTACTAGTTTCATTCTGTTTGATCTGTATGAGTTTTTAAATTTTAAAAAATGTTCCAGATAATACTAGTAGATTTGTATCTACCAAGCAGTTAGATGTAAATATGAACTACAATCATGTGATCATTTTCCAAATGAGGATTATAAGCATTAAGAGTATTTTCCCTTCACTTATTAGAAATATATATATATGTATCTATTAGCAAATTTTCTTTCCTTTCCCTCTCCCATTACCCTAACATCTAGCATGGTATGTGTTAACAGTAATGAACCTTCTGTTTTACTACATATGTAATAAATGTCAGAGAGGGAGAAAATAAAGCATAGGAAAGTTAAATAATTTTCCTGAGGAAACAGATCTAGTAAGAGAACTAATTCAACCAAGGTGACCTGGTTTTGGAGTATTTATGCTTACCTATTTTGGCACCCATCTTTGAAATTCTCATGAAAAATATCATTTGAAAAATACTAAAAAATGAGCTAACACTAGCAAATAAATGTTGACTCATTATTCTAATCTGTGGAATCATCTTTTATTATTAGATTATCTGAGCAGATGTAGACAGAAAGAAGGATCAGATAAAGAAGAGAGACTTTGTATTTAATCTATATATTTAATTCCATCTATTCACAAGAATTATTCATTTTTCCTTATTATACTTGTTCACTTTTTATTCTGTAAAAAAAGTAGCATAAATGTAAAATTTTTGGTAATGTTGCCAACTGATAAGGCAAGTGAAAAAATGGGACAAAAGTTAAAGTACAATGATAGAAAGCTATTAATATGTTTGTAAATTGGAACAAAATGAATTAGAAGTAGAATTATCAGGGCCAGTTGCAGTGGCTCACATTTCTATTCCCAGCCCTTTGGGAGTCTGAGGCATGAGGATTGCTTGAGGCCAGGAGTTTGAGAGAAGCCTGGGTAAAATTGCAAGACCCTGTCTCTAAAAAAATAAAATCAGTTGGGCATAGTGGTGCGCACCTGTAGTCCTAGCCACTCAGGAGGCTGAGGCAGGAGAATCACTTGAGCCCTGGAGCTGGAAACTGCAGGAAGCTCCAACCTGAGTGACAGAACAAAACCCTGGTTCAAAAAAAAAATGGAATTATCCAAGCAACAGAACTCTTTGTAATTATGTGTTTCAAAATTTTTAAAAATAGTGTTTAAAGAATATTCTAAATTACTACATTTGCAAAAACTGATGAATTAATATTTAGAATGGTAGTATAGCTTTTAAATTTCTGCATTTTTCCCTTAAATATAAACAAAATTAACTATCTCATGATGGACCTTTGTATTTCCTTCTATTCAACACTGAAAATCCTAAAAACAATGGAGATTCCAACAAAGTTGCTGGAGCATTTGGAAATTCATATTACTTGTTATGTTATTATTTATACATTTAATTATATGCGTATGTGTATATATCATATATATGATATATATGTCATGTAGGAGATATATATATATATCTCAAGTCATTATGATCATTGCTTTATTAATTCAACACTATTTTAAAGCATCTGCATTTGCACCATTTTTCTTTATTTACTTTTTTATTTCTTCTTCCTGCATCTCTTACCTTTTATTAGAATATTTTTCTTTCTGTCTGAAAGACATTCTTTAGTACTGCCTTTAATACACTCCTGTTTATGGCAAATTCTTTCAATTTTTGTTTGTCTAAAAATGTCTTTATTTTCTTGAATAATATTTTCATGTTCTAGATTAGCAATTATTTTATTTTAGCATTTAAATATATCATTCCATTGAATACCATGTATTGTTCAAAGATAATTTTTTTCTTTTCTTTTTTTTTAGCAGTTTCTTACCTATTGATTACTCTTTATTTATGCTTCTTATGATTCAAAGAACTCCTTGAGACAGTAGCTGTTGGATTTTATCAATCATTTTGGATAATATATACTGGTTATACTGGACTATATCAATCAAGATAATCAATGCAACATCATTATTATCAGGTCCAAAATAATTTGTAACTCTTAAAGGTATAAAGTATGTATATATTAACTATTTAAATGAGAATATCAAGTTTCAGGATGTTAAAGAAATAGATGACATTGTATTTGCTTTTGCAAAACTAATGTTCATATTGCTTATTAGTCATAATACATGTTAATAGAAATGCCTGATAAGTAAGTGAATCAATAAGGGAATTTAAAGCAGAAGATGAGTTTTTAGATGTGATTCTTTAAGTTACTCAAAGGTAATGCAGCATTATATTAAATTAAAACAAATAGCATATAACTTTAAATATTTTATTCAAATTCAGCATCTGTCAGGATCTCAAAACAGTCCTTGTGTTTATATAATAATAAAATCCACTTGACAAAATACAAATTTCAATCAACTAATTATTCTGCCAATTATCTAACTCCATTTTAGTGAATATTTGATTAAAAGGCTAGATTAGCTTTACCAATAACCTCAGGTTATTTGGTAATTATGTTTAGGTTCTGGGATAGTTTATTCTATGCCTGATTTACAAGTCATAAATTATGTATAAAACTTTTATAGACTTTTAGTTCCTTTTATGAAGATTATCTTCTCTGCGGTTTGCACATTAGTTTTGATGAGAAAATTTATAATTTAACATTCAGATTAGAGTCTTCATTCTGGAACAAGTATATTGGTTAGAAAATCAAAAATCTGTATTTGAGTTTCGGTAGACTTAAAATCATTAAAATAATCAAACTTTAGGCAGTTAGTATATATCTCTAAGTCGCTTAAGCAGAATACCATGAAATTGCATTCCTGCTATTTTGAAATGCGAGAGTCCTTTAGATCTGATGTAAACAATATAAAAAGTAAGAAGTCTAATTAACTCATTTCTGACATTAGCTTACTCAGTATTCAGAGATAATGCTTATTCTGATCAAAGAGAACCTTTGAATTATAATAAAACATTCTGCTATTATAGTCACAAATACAATTCCCAGAATTGTGCCATTTTACAGCCAAGCAATTGTTTTTCATGTTATGACTATGATGTGAAATATGACTGATATCTGAATACGTTGGTCAAGTTGTTTTTAGTTTATATACAATCACAGATTCTCAGAGTTGACCAAGACCTTAAAAATTATGCAATCCTTTCATTTTTCAAAAGGGAAAAATAAGAATATAGGAACAGACATTCTTAGATGTCTATTCAATACCTACCTTCTCTTTCTTTCTTACCAATGTAGAATCAATTTTATTTGGATGCCCACATACCTCCTTAAAATATTCATATACTTACACTACCTTGTTTATAGGGGAAATCACAGTTTAAGCCAATGATACATAAGTAGACATCTACTGGATAGAGCTCCCTGGATTGTCTCTCATTAAAACTATAGATACAACTGATTCACTTTTTGTCCTTTACCTTCTTCCTACCTAAAGGAGTTGGAGCATCTGACTTGCAACAAGGAGAAAAAAATGCACATGCTAAGGATGCTGGATTATAAAGATACTTAACAACCTGTTGAACAGTTGAAGTCCGGACTGCCTTAACTCTGGGCATCTTTATTTTTTTTTTTTCATAACTAAAATAAAACCCTATTTTGAAAACCACTACAGTCAACTTTCTTTTCATGCAATCAAATTTATTTTTAACCGATATAGTCATAACTAGTGGCATTGACAGAACTTGAACTCAATACTAATAAGTCTTAATAGAATACTGTTTTCATTAAACTATGTTGTCTATAAGAATTCCTGTTTCGGTGGTCACAGATTTACATACCACTGATGGTAAAAACTAAAAGGACAAAGGCAGAAATCTTCACAAAGCAAAATTTAGTTATAATTATGATATAATTGTCATATACCTTTTAAATAAGACAACAGAAGAAATTGCATTTTAGAAAAACACCTTTGTGAAATATTATACAAACTCTTATTACTCTGAGTAAATACATAATCGTTATTTTCCGGTGAACATTTTCTTCCTCCTTTTCAGTCTCTCATTCTCCTAGACTGAAAGCACTAGAGTTCCCCTGAACTTTTCCCACATCTTAATTTATCCAACAATTTAATCATTTTTCAACTCTCTTTCTGTTTCTCTCAGCATTTTTCAAATGTGCGTTATCTTCTTTGCCATGCTTAGTCAGGCCTTCGTTGCCAACAAACCAGATCATTGTGATTGTCTGACTTCTGGTTTTCCTGCTTTCATTATTTTTCTGATCCAATCTATTTCACACAATGCTGCCAACTAAAAACCCTCCTGAATGCTAATACTGTTTATATCAACATGTCCACTCCCCCCACCACACAGACATACTATTTAAAATTAAAATCTAATATATTTTTGTTTTCACAGGACTTGCTCTTTGACGACTTCAGAGATAATAGATCTTACTATTTCTTCCATTCACCATCACTGATTTATTTGCCACTATTTTTTCATCCATTTTATAATCCAACCAATCCAAAAGTAGATACCTTTTCAATCTCTGCGTTGAATTTTATGCAGAGAAACAGAGTGTGCAGTTTGTCTACATGAAATGATCTTTCTCTCATCCACCTGTGTTCAAATTTAACTCATATATCAAAGAACAGAAATGATATCTCCCTCATAAAGCATTTCCTCGTTTTTAAATATTCTGATTATGATTAAGAATAACACCTTCAATAAATCTTATTTATTTTTCACTCATTATTACAGTTTATTTTGTCTGCCCATTTTACTTATTTATGACACTAGTATTTTCTAACATGTTTTAGGAGCACTTGGAAATCCATACTGCATTTAGCATTTTATAAGATTTAGAAACCTCAGTAACTGTCTTTAATAAATATTCTCTAAACTTGTTAATATTTTATAAAGTCTATATTGAAATCAACAGTAAAGGGTGCTTATCGGATAGTAAAAAATATCTTACATATAGCCTAGTCTCTGAACATCTTTATGTCAACATAGAGCTGTTCCCAATTTTTATATTTGAAGTTAGATTGCCTTGGGTTTCAGGAGTATGTGAAAAGGCTAAGGGGCCTTTCTAGAAATGAAATAAATTGTTCTAGCTCTGCTGTGAAGGAAGAATCAGATGGGCCTTTCCAGACAATAAGTTTTTTCCATTGTCTGTATAAATGATGACAATGATGATGAACATACACATAGTTTTAATGGAAGGCTTCAAATCTTCCTAGAGTGCTACTGTGAAGAGAGACTCCCTTTTCACCTCCAATCACATGTTACTGAATGCTTTGTGTTCATTTATGTTTAAAACATGAATAAAAAAATACTGAGGACAATGTTTTCATAAGTAGAAAAAGAAATTTTCATTAATAAGGATAGGGACCTTTCTTCTGTGCCTCACAAAGTTTTGTGCTTACCATTGCATTTCTGTGTTGTTCATTGCTTTGTTATCATCATATTTCATCAACTCTCAGTCACTTTTTTTCACATCTCTCTAATTGAGTTACTGACATATACTCTATATTCATAATTGTAAAAAAAACCTTTTCATCAACTAGGTGAGGGATATTCTATGATGCTGTTGTCATTGACTTCATCTGATTTATCTGTGAAAGAAGATTCTGTTTATCTGATTTCCACCTCACATGAACTATTTTCATCTATGGCACCAAATGGGTCTAATATTTAAATCTGAATTTCTACTTGTACCATAACTTTTTCTGAAGATTATTAAGATGAGACATTAATTTGCCTTGTATGCTTAGAACATCATCTGGTTGTTAGAAAATACAATTGATAGCAAACGAATTGCCAAATCTCTTTAAATAAATGATACAAATTTTAGAATTAGGAGAGTTAGGTATAATCAGTTCATGAATCAAAAAGGAAGGTCATTCAAGTACCAAACCTCTATCTGTCATAAGTAAAAACTTTTGAGAGATGCTATTTAACTTCTATGCTTACATGAATGAGTACAACTACAATTTTAGCCAAACAAGAAATGCAATAAAAAAGTCACGTAAGATACTATCAATCCTAAAAGTTTTAAAGAAGATAAATAAAATAATTTTTACCAATAGCAGAATACCAATAACCATAGGAATTCAGAAAAATTAGAATCTAAATATGCAGAAATCTTAGATTCAAATTTTGATTTGGATATAGAATAAAAGGAGTATATAATTACATGAATAAATAAATGCTGTTTTCAATTAATTTTCTTAACAATGCATATTTCGACCAGGCATGGTAGCTCACACATGTAATTCCAGAACTCTGGAAAGCTGAGGTGGGAGGATCACTCGAGTCCATGAGTTTGAGTGGGCAACATAACAAGACCCCATCTCTACAAAAAAAAAAAAGTTAACCAGGCAAGGTGGCATATGCCTACAGTCTTAGCCACTGAGGCAGGAGGAGTTTGAGGCTGCAGTGAGCTATGATCATGCCACTGCTCCAACCTAGGCAACAGAGAGAGACTCCATCTCTTAAAAATAAAAAAAATGCATATTTAGCACAGTGTTTCTTTTCTACTCCCGATCTCAATTAAATGAATGCTGGATCTTAGAATAGACAGAATTTGTTATTAAACTGGATTTAATGTACTTGAGGACAGAGAATATGTCTTATTTATGCATATCAAGGCCTATTAAAAGTCTTGACATATAAAATGTGAAAAACAAATGCTTTTTGAATGAACATTAATGTGGGAGAAAAACAGCAACTTATTGGAAAAAAGTGTTATTCATCCAAATATTATTTTTATTTATTCTTTATTTTTTAGGTGAGTAGAATTCCCATTTTAACACTTGGTATGTTTACTCCCTCATCATTTTTTGCTTTCTTTGTCAGATATTTTAATTCTTAATAAGTCATTCATATTACTGTTTTAGATATCCAATTTTACTTAGACTACTACACTTTTATTTTTTTCAACACTGAAAAAAATTCTCTGCCTCTTCATTCCTTCCTTCATTACTAAAAATCCATTATTTTTTCTTCTGCTTAAAGAACTTCCTTTAGTATTTCTCTTAGTGCAAGTAGGCTACCTATGAATCCTCTCTTTGCCTTAATTTTAATTCACCTTCAGTTTTAAATATATTTTAGGTGTATATCAAATTACAGAGTAGCATTTATCTCTCTTAAAGTATTTTAAACATATTGCCTATAGTCCTGGTTTTTATCACTTCCATTTAAAAATCAGATGCCATTATTATTCCTGTTCATTTAAAGATAATGCATCTATTTTCCCTGATTTCTTTTAACATTTTTCTATTTGTTTCAATATCAGTGATTTTGCTGAGTTTGACCTTTTTTAAAAAACATTTATCCTTCCTGCTTCTGTAGCTTTATGTCTTTTATTAATCAATTTTTAGGAGATCCTTAACAGTATCTCTTTTCATTTTTTGTTTCAGAATATTATGGGGGTACAAACATTTTGGTTACATATAATGCCTTTGCTTCCCCCAAGCCAGGGCTACAAGTTTGCCCTTCCTGGCTGTGGAGAGACAGGAACAGCAGCTCTTCAAATAGAAATTACTGTCTCCTTTTTTTTATCTCTTCTCCCTTGGGACTACAATTGAACTGCAATTGCAGTTCCACTACAATTCTCCTTCATTTTGTCCCATGCATTCTTTACATTCTTTCTCATATTTTTATTTATGTTTACTTCATGTATCAATCTGTATATTTATGCTGACTTATCTTCCATTCCACTAATATTTTATCCAGCTTTGTCTAGCAATAACCCCTCATGAGTTTCAGTTGAAAACCTGGAGTATTTTAGAAGGCTTTCACTCCTAGTCAGTACCCGTATTGCACTTTTTTCCCTCTTCAGCACTATCTGACTGCTCTGCCATCTATTTAGCTTTTCAGTTTTTGCTTTCCCCCTGTTTGCCCAGCCCCTCATTCCCTGCAGATTAGAAGTTAAGAACAACTACACAGGCAAAGTCACATGAAATCAGGTTCGCCTCTTTATTGCTGTCTTTGCTCCAAGGACTTGGTCTTTTCATTCCAAGCTCTTGTAGTAGCCTTGAACTTGATTTTTGTCTCCACAGTTCTGCACCACTTCAAAAAGCTCTGAGCCTTGACTTTTTACTTGATCTTAATGACTAAAATCAACCCCTCCAACAGACTAACAGATTCTCCTTTGTCTAAAAGACCACAAATTTTAAGTTCCGGGCCATGGCAGGATGGGAGGCTGGTCGGGTTCCATTTGCTTTCGCTTTCCTCTTCCCCTTACTCATGACTAGATTTTATCAAAGGCCAGCTTGGCAGAACAAAAGGCAGGAAGACCCCTCTGCCTACTTTATCCAAACACCCGACACCCTCCTCCGATTTTTATGGTTCTGACATGACGGCTATTCTGGACCACAAATTGTTTCTTCTTGATAAATGACCATGGACAGCTGACTGGTTTTGGCTGGTCTCCTGAGGATGTGCAGTTCATGAACTTGTGTCCTACACTTCATTTTTTTTACCTATAAGACCTAACTATAGTGTACTTAAACGTTAAATTTTCACCCCAAATTGAACATGGGTTGTATGTTTCTGTGTGTTTCATACATGTAAACCTAATATACATGCATGTCGGTCTCCTTAATAAATATTCATAAGCTCCTCCATATCCTGCTAAGTATCTATATCTTGCCACCCCTCTTAGCATATATGCTAATACTCATCTCTTCTTTGTCCCTTTTAAAGCATGACTTTATGGTCTCCACCTGAGGCTTGCTTCTTGCTTGCAGGACATAACACCTTAGAAATAAAGCTTTCCTTTAAATTTACTGACTTTTTGACTCAGTCAACAGCCTGTGGGCCCTGTGTTGCTGACAAGTTGGCAAATGCCTCAGGAATAGCAGTGGCAGACAGACAGTATCGGAGTCTTTTCACTGTGTTTTCCTTCTTTTGGGTATTTGGGGTTTTGAAGTCTTGACTGCCTTAGTTGCTTTCCAATATCTTCAAACAACAATTTTCGTGTTTAATCCAAGTTTTATATTTACTCTTCTTGAGAAATTTTGTCTGATATAAGCTATTCTGTTCTAACCAGAAAATAAAATCCCTGAAATTAGTTTTGAATCCAGTTTTTAAAACATGGGGACTGGGGATAATCAACAATGACACTCAATTGACCAAAAAAAAAAAAAATGTTTTTAACATTATGGTATATATACCTAAGTTTACAGGGCTTCAGAAAAATAAAAGCACAATTCCACTTCTGTAATTAACAGTATGCTCATGTTCTGCTATATCAGTAAAATCATTATAATGTGTAATGAGAAAAAGTTACACATCATCTGAATAAATCAATGGTTTTTTAAATTTCTAAATCTATTTAATAGTTCAATAGTTTCAGTGACCTAAGTTTATTATTAAGCTAATTACCATTTAGATGTGATCAAGTAAGATATTTTTAAATGCCACCAAACATTGATTTTTATGTGTAATCTTCCCTTAATTATCTTATGGCCTTTGATTTTCATAATATTTGACTAAGTTTTTCTATTTCAGGGTCATTCTCCACCATGTAACACTTAAGCTTGCTTCAGCTAAAATCAGAAACGTTGTGGCACGATTTGCTCATTCTGGATGAATATAAGTAAGTTTCTGCCTCTGTATTTCAACCTGTAGTTTGTATTTTGCTCATGGACTGCATACTGCAGGACAGTACAGTTTTTTAATTTATTCTTCAGAGAAACACATTGTATGAAAGTCAATAAAGTTCAAGTATCAAGTCTTTTTTAATTATTCTTATCCTGGCAAAATCCTCCTTTAATTTCTAAGGGAAATGCCTGTTTGGGGACTAAAGTATGAGGTTCATTTCGTTTTGGTATGTCATAATACAAAACAACAATGATTGCTGAATTCTTTAACAAGTGCAAATTGAGTGCAGAATATATATATATTTTAATTAATGAAAATAGAAATTTTGTTCCTTAACTTCCATTACGTGAGTTATGTGATCCATGTAAAATAGTTTTCTATAAAAATAATACTTATTTGATGAGCTCCTATTTATTTTGTAAGATTATCAGCAGAGAGTTTTAAAATCTGTTTAAACTTAAACTAAAAATAAACATTTTAATGCAGATATTAAATTCATGTGGTCTAAAATTCAAAATTTATCAATAGGCTTAGAATAATGAGTCTTGAAAAGTTTAGACTGAGTTTGTAATGTCATTTGAATGAGTAAACCTGTAAAAATGGAAAAGAGGGTATGGATAATCATTTACTAAAATTTACAAATTTTTGAAGCATATTTACTTGAAATATGTAAAAATTAGAGTAATTATAAGAATAAATATGGAAGATGCATGAAGACTCCATATGATTGTGAAATGTCTATCAAAAACCTTAACTTTGACACTGTGTTCTTCCTTGTTCAGTTCAGGAAAGAAAAATGGATTTCCTCCTGGATGTTCCGGAGGAAAATAACTTTAAGAAAGGATATCCAGGATAAAATTTTTGAAAAACTGATTCTTCAAGATATGTCTTTGTTATTTAGAATACTAACAGTTCTTCAACAATTAAGGAAGTAAGTCAGAATAACGCCGATGCCTTGTATTTATATAATGCTTTCCAATTAATATAAATGTTTCACTTACATTATTTCATTTTACTGTTATAGCACTCGTGTGCTACATTAAAATCTCCATTTTATTGGTTGCTTTTATTGTCTGATATTACATAGGTAATAGAGAGCAAAGTCTAGACCTGAATCCATATTGTTTGACTGGATATTCAGCTTACGATACACTTCATCACAATTAACTTAGAGCTAATTGAGAAGAATATTGAATGCCTACAGGTTGGAAATTGAGCATTCAACTTATTTTTTTATACTTTATATGTAAATTTTTAGAGTGGTCATGAATAGTTTTCTTCATCTTTGCAGCCCCATGTGACCTACTTTTTATGATCAGGCCTTTTTATGATCGTTAGGCTGATTCTGTCCTGAAGTAGAGGGCAGAATAGAGGCTACTAACTTACAGGTTGATTTGAGGGATCAACAGGATTCCAAGCACCTGTTTACATATTCATTCTCTACTCTCCTTGCTTTTCTATACATAAATTTATTTAGATAAAAATAAATCTATTTATTTTAGAGTAAGAGATAAGGCTTAAATACTCAGGGACACTGCAACAGCTTTATGTGTCTTGCTGACCATACATAGGAATAACGTTCCTAGAGAACATTTTTAATTCCTTATCCCTTTACTTAAAATATTTTTTTCAACTGTCTTTTAAACAAGATCTATCACTTGATTTAGAAGCCCTCAAAACCAAATAGCAACCCTAACAGCAAATTAAGACTTTTTATTCCTTTCCTTCCATTTCCTCCCCTGTTCCTTTGATCTTGCCATTCCCTGTATGACCCGCCCAAGTGCTGTTCACATCATATACCTTCCGTAAACCACCTCCCTACTCATATTACCTTCTCTGACTTACTTTTAGCTAGTTTTTGAATAATACTTATCATTTAATGTGACAAATACTAACATTTTCAAGCGTAACTGCCTTGGTATCATTGTTAATTGCCTTTATGCATTTATGACACTCAGCCAACTATGGATTTTTTGGTTCTCACCTCCAAATTCAAAATTTTTGCTTGCTCCGTAAAAAACGAGTCAGCACACTAAGTATTTTTGCTTCACCAGGTGGCATGCTGTTCAACTTTATCAGTAGAGGGTACTAGAAACACATTGCAGGAGAAAAGGGTTTTGCTTCCCGATTCTCGAGTCCCCCTCAGCAGGCTCCTGCAGTGCATAGTCTCTAGCACCTGGCTCCTGCCGTGCTTACCGCATCTCCAGTCAGCAACACTCATGGGCCAGTAGCTTCACATCCTCTTCTCAGGTGATTTTGAGTGAAGTGTTTCCAATGAGATACTTCCTAGTGAAGAAATTTCCCCAGTACACTCGCGGGTGAATATCTGGCAATTTCCAAAGGAGAGATGCAGCAAGTTTTGCCTGTGTTGCACCTCTGACTTTTGGACCATTGGCTTAGCCATGGCTCTGTCCTCTTATATGGCAGTCCCGTAATGGTCTTTCACTTGGATGCCCTCTCTCAGCCATAAAAACGTATCTGCTGTACTTACATTCTTTAGTGGTTTTTTTTTTTTTTTTTACTTCTTATAAGACCATACCTCATTATTTCAATTCCTTAGTATAGTTAATATTTCTTCAGAACAAACTTTCTTTATTCAAATTATTGTGTGATTTCTTTGTCCTCATTGGACTCAGAGTGATGTGATCCCTTAGCCATCAACATTCTAAGAATACTTGCTAATTAAACTGATTTCACTTAATGCATGATACAGTATAAAGGACTCATCTCAACGTTCTTCACATAAAGTTTATTTAGGTGAGAGTGAGTAACAAAAGTAAAATCACTGGATATTTTCCACAGGTGATAGGAGTTGAGAAGCCAGCACATGAATGACAGAATATGCATGACATGAGAGTTTCTCAAAATTAAATTATAAATTTAACAATATTTACTTTAGTGGTTCTTTCAAAGACCATTATCCATCCTTGTGATCACAAGTGGGTAATTTCTATTTCTTTCTTAGGTGAATATTTACTTCTTATTTACTTCTCAGTTAAGAATTGTATCATTTGTGACCATTGAAGATATTTACAAGGTAGGATTTTGATCAGTCAAAAAGTTATACTTTTAGTATGTTTTTTGAAATTTAAAATTTCAAATCAAATTTAACTTTTCGGTAAAGATTTTACTTAATTTTCACAATTGCTTTTGGTGCATTATTAATTCTGGCTGAATGCACCATAATTCATCATGAAAGAATTACTTGGAGACATAAAAAATGCATTAAAGAACAGCTGTTGTATTGCTAAAAGCAATGTATCAGGGCATGCACATCTTAGTATGAAACACAGAACTGATTAATTGTATATTCTTTTTACAGAAATTTCTTAACTTTATGCTAATTGCCATCAATTCAGAAGCAGACTGTAGGATTTCCTTTATGTAATAAACTTTTCAAAATAAACAAGCAATAATTAAATTATTAACATATTTTTGGTTAGTGCAGGTTGGGGAATCTCAGATTCTGAATGACGTATTAGAGTTACGAATACCAGTCAAAAGCCTAAGTCTAAACTCTCATGTTAGATAAATTATATGAAAATAATCGAAACATCAAAGATTTGGATATTTTAAATATTTTAATATTTTAATCATTTTATTTTTAAAGTTTTATTATATCTACAAATCATTTTATTATATATAATATAATTAATGCTCAACTTGCAGATTATTTTCCTTCATGTTATTACTCAAATGCTGTCTCTAATGCTACAATAATGATGGTCCATGTGAATCATTGATGAAGCTGGAGGCAATTCTATGAAATATTCTTGACCACACTGTGTTTATTAGATGATAAATTTTAAAAAAGTGAAAAGTTGAAGAATGTGAAAAAGTCATGATAACAAAGGAAGGCAGCATAAACTTTCTTACTATTACTAATATTTAACAAATACATATTTGTTTCTTACTCTATTCTGGATGCCATGCTAGGATTATTCAGTAATAAAAATCAATTGTTCCCAAATTCAAATAATTTGAAGTCAAACAGATCAAGATATATAAACATATGTGACCGATAAATTCACTGTAGACACTTCTCATTAAAATCTTCAGTCTGATTTTCAAATTACCTATTGATTAATATTTTATTAGCATTTAGTTTAATTAACTATGTTAGATACTTCCAATACATAATTGCACTTAACTAGCAACTGCAATGTAAAGAGAGATTCATTATCCTTATCTGATTAAAAAAATGTTTATGTTTGTCAAAGTAAATAATAGCTGGAAGATAGCTCACAGGTTAGATATCAGAGGCAGGAATTATATTTAGTTCTGAATCCAGACCAACGGTCCTTTTTCCATATTGCAACTGCTCAAATGAAAATTTCAACAAATATTTTTTTCATATTCAATGAATCATTCTTAGGTACAACATGAAAGTAGCTTTAGTTTGTCCTACATAGACTTCCACTTCAGTAAATTTTCGCTTTTTTTTTTATTTCAGCATATTATGGGGGTACAGATGTTTAGCTTACGTGTGTTTCCCTTGCCCCACCCCCCACCGAGTTCAAGTTTCAAGTGTGCCCATCCCTTGGATGGTGTGCATTGCATTCTTTGTGTATGCATATACCCATCCCCTCCTCCCCTCTCCCCCCTCCCCCCTGCCAACATCCAATAGATGTTATTCTTATATGTGCACTTATGCATTGATTAGTTAATACCAATTTGATGGTGAGTACTTGTGGTTCTTGTCTTTCCATTCTTGGGATAATTCACTTAGTAGAATACATTCCAGCTCCATCCAGGAGTATACAAGAGGTGCTATACCACCATTGTTTCTTAAAGCAGAATAGTACTCCATGATATACATATACCACATTTTATTAATCCACTCATGTATTGATGGACACTTGGGTTGTTTCCACATCTTTGCAATTGTGAATTGTGTTGCTATAAACATTCGGCTGCAGGTGTCTTTTTTATAGAGTGTCATTTGATTTTTTGGGTAGATGCCCAGTAATGAGATTACTGGATCAAATGGTAATTCTACTTGTATCTCTTTAAGGTATCTCTATATTGCTTTCCACAGAGGTTGCATTAGTTTGCAGTCCCACCAGCAGTATATGAGTGTTCCTATCTTTCCACATCCACGCCAACATTTATTGTTTTGGGACTATTTGACAAAAGCCATTCTCACTGGAGTTAGATCAAGTAGGATTTGCTTTTCGAATCTGGGTGCACCTGAGTTAGGTGCATAAATATTTTGAATTGTTATGTCTTCTTGTTGAATTGTACCCTTCACCATTATATAATGACCATCTTTGTCTTTCATTAATTTTGTTGATTTGAAGACTAAGTTATCTGAAATCAGAAATGCCACTCCAGCTTTCTTTTAGCTTCCATTTTCATGGAATATTATTTTCCATCTCTTCACCTTCAGTATGAATGCATCCATGTGGGTTAGATGTGTTTCCAAAGACAACAGACACTTGGCTTATGTATATTTATCCATTTGGCCAGCCTACATCTCTTTAGTGGGCAGTTCAAACCATTCACATTTATTGAAAAAATTGATAAGTGGGGCGATTTCTATTCATCCTGTTGAGTTGAACTTTGTTGCTTTGTTTTCTCTCTTGAGTTACTGTGATATTAGGCCTTTGAACTTTAGCATTTGGATGATTTTACAGTGGTGAGTGAGTGTCTATTGTGCTGATTTGTGTGTAATGCCATTCTGAGGACTTCCTGGAGGGCAGGTCTTGTCTTGATTAATTCCCTCAGTCTTTGCTTGTCTGAGAAGGTCTTCACTTCACCATTGTGTAAGAAATTTAGTTTTGTAAGATACAAGATTCTAGGCTGGGCATTATTCTTTTTCAGAAGACTGAGAATGGGACCCTAGTCTCTTCTGGCTTATAAAGCATTAATTGAGAAGTCTGCAGTTAGTCTGATGGGTTTTCCTTTGTAGGTTACCTGCTACTTTCACCTTACAGCTTGTAGAAAGGCCTCTTTCATGTTTATTTTGGTCAGTCTGATGACTGTGTATCATGGTGTCTTCTTGTTTGCAATGAATCTCCCAGGAGTCCTTTGAGCTTCTTGTACCTGGATATCTAGATTTCTAGCAAGGACAGGGAAATTTTCCTCCATTATATCCTCAAATAGTTTATCCAACCCTTGTGTATTTTCGTCTTCACCCTCAGGGATGCCTATGATTCTCCTGTTAGGCCTCTACACATAGTCCCATGTTTCTTGTAGACTTAGCTATTTTCTCTTATAACCCTGTACGATCTCTGCAACTGACTTGTTTAATTGAAAGATGTTATCTTAATCCCTGAGATTGTTTCTTTTGTTTGATCTACCCTATTCTTGAGGTTTTCCACTGTGTTTTGTAATTCCTTGAATAAGTTCTTCATTTCCAGAAATTCTGTTTGATTTTTCTTTAGTATTTCAATTTCCTTAGTGAATTTTTCTTCCAAGTCATGGATTTTTTTGTGTATTTTCTTTGTGTTTGTATCCATTTTCTGTTGCACTTCATTGAGTTTTCTTACAATCCATGTTCAAAATACTTCTGTCATTTCAATGTTCTGAATTTGGTTGATATCCATTGCTAGAGAGCTGGTGTTCCCCTTTGGGAGTGTCCTTTCAGTTTGATTCTTCATACTTCCAGAGTTTTTTCACTGATTCCTTCCCATCTGGATCAGCTGTTTCTCTTACCTTGGGATTTTCATTTAGAAGTCTCTGAGCCAGTAGGTGGTGCTTGTGGGTGAGATTCGACCACACCCTGTATAATGAGTCAGTGAATGCAGTAAAAGGGCGTGCAGAATGATCTCCCTGGGAGTAGGTGGTGCTTGCTGGGAGGAGAAAACTGCAATGTTCTTGTTGGATCCTGTAACCAGCTCTCGTTCCTCTGGAGAGACACTCTAGGACCTCAGGTGGTGAGTGGGGCCCTGAGACTTCCAGGTGTGTCCTTATTCTCTACCTCAGCAGGGGCAGGTGGGTGAGTGAGGCTGTGCACAGCTGGGTTGGGTAAACATTCCCTGAAACTCCATAAATACTGTTGGCAGAGGTCAATGGTTTGTCCTCTGCTTCTGGGCAAAGCTGCTAGGGAGGGGCTGAAATGGCCCCCCTCTACCGGAAAGTATGCATATGGAAGTGGGGCTGTCTGAGACCTGTAGTCTGGTGATATGGAGCAGGCCTCACTCCTTTCCACCATTCCCTATTCCATGGTTTCTCTTGGGCCTCTGCCAGGAGGCAGGACCTCAAGCCAGCAGAGTTCCCCTGACTGTGATGTCAGCCAAGAGGTTCCCTGCCCAGGATCATAGCCTGAGCTGGGAGTTTGGCCCTCCCATGGGAAGATGGTTACCCCTTGAGCATGCTGCAGCTAGGACCCACTGTGATCTGCCCCTGAAGGCACACATATCTCAATAGACTTGTTCACAAATATTCCTTCTGTGCCCCCAGGGAATGTGATCCAGTCCTGGGTGTACAGGATCTGGCCTGCAGGACTGTCTCTTGGGTCCCAGATATCAATTCCTGACCCTGCCAGGGAGAAGAATGCTAATCTCAAGTCACCCATGGAGTTCCCAAGCTGTCTGAATTTCTCTCTGCCTCAATATTTGCCCCATTCTGCTGGAGTCACCAGGCAAGCAACACCAGGGAGGGCCAGCAGGTAAGGAGCTCACAGTCTGAGTACCTCTCAGTCAGCTTGAGGGCCCCAAAGGAAAGGTCCTATTCCCTGTGGATGCCTCTGGGTGGTGACTAAATTTTCTCTCTCAGCAGCTGTAGGTAGAGGAGGGGAAGAGGGGAATGAAGCAATATGGCACCTGCCCATTGGCTCCAGTCTATGGTTCAGGAGGTACCCTGAGGGAGCTGGGAGCCAGGTGCCTTGTCCGCAAGAGGCTCTCCACTCACTGGTGGCTGCTGTCTCTGGGCTGGTGTTGGCAGGTCTCTCCAACTGTTCAGGAGCCCACCAGCAGTCTGAGCTGCAAGGGAGGAGAAATTTAACCACTCCACCTACCGTTGTCACTGGTCTCCAAGCCTCTTGGGATGTAGACCCTGCTGATGTCTTTCTCCTTCCTGCTCCACAACCTCTTTCCGTGGAGTCTCTTGCAAGTTAAGGCACCCCTCTTTCTGACTGTAATCCAATCTATGTTTGTCTACCTGTTTTTTTTTTTTTCACTTTCATCTAAAAAATCTTTCCTTCTTACAGAGACACTCTGGCTGGAGGTGTTTCTCATTGGCCATCTTGCCTCTCTGTTCTCCTTTTTAAATCACAGATTTTTATATTTCCTTAGTCTTTGCTTTATAGAAATAAGACCAGTAGACAATAAGACAGTTTTCTTCAAATTGGTAGAATTTTTAAAAGTTTTCACATCATGAGTTGGATATGAGTTGCACAAAAAAATAAAAATAGTATAGCTCAAAAAGAATTTTTTCAAATCTTAAAATCATATGTGAAAGTTCTATATAAACAGAACAATAATATGTACAAACTGACATTACATGCTAAAAGCCCCTAATACAACCTTGTTTCATTAAAATATATGTGATTCTGAGTCTAGGTGGCCAAAAAAGGAAAAGAACCCTGATCCCTCTAATTCAGAGATATTATTGAGAAAATGATAACTACATTTAAAAGTGAAAAAAAGAAAAAATTCTAAGATCCAAAATAAAAAGAGAAACACTAAAGAAGCAAGGGTGGCAAAAACTTACCCCACTTAGACCGTGGAATTGAGAGAGACTCTCTACATATATGAGAATGGAGTGGTATGGAGAGAACAGGCTCCCTGTATAATGTCTGGAACCCAGGAAAACACAAATGCCCACAAATAACCTTGGTTGAATTACCTTGACTCATTAACTTGAAACAAAGCCATAAGTGTGCCACTTGGACATGCAGAAGGCCAAAGAAAATGCACTCAGAAATGATTAGGATTTCATCTGTTCCATATGTGGGTTCACAGTCAAGACTGCTCATCTGTAGAGGGTAAGGTCCTGGAACAAACTGATAGCATAATGCAGGCACCTGCTTTTTACATCATAAAAAGCTCTCATTGTGGCAGATGAGAAACTATTCCTTTAGTAAAACATGCATGATAGACCTTCAGGGAAGATCCATCAAGCAGAAAATACAAAGAAATAGAGACTAAAGGATTATATGTATAATATTTTGTAAAAAGGATGTGTAAATTACTGGTTTTCTGTATAGAGTGACATTAAAATGGATGATTTTGAAAGAAATATTGGAATTGAGAAATATTGGAATTGAGAAATATAATCACTGAAGTAAAAATGTTAAAGCTTTCAATAGGAGTGATAAAGAGTGGACTTAATCTTGCTAAGGGAAAATGAATGAGTTGAAACCAAAAGAAAATGCAAGAGCTAGCATTGCAGGTCCTATGGCCAAACCGATTTGGTTTGAATACTTAACCTCCCTATTATCCTCAGATTCTTCATCTGTAAAATGGAAATTATAATAGTTTTTGCATTTCAGAGCTGGTGTGAATGAAAATGTGTAAAATGGAAACCAAGCAGATATTCGGTAAATTCCTGTTTACCCCTTTACATCATAATCTCATAGTAGACAAAATAATGAGAAAAAGACGGCAAAATAAAAGCAATTGAGGCATGGAAGATTAAATACAAGTCTTCGACATGTATCAACATATATCTAATAGAAATTCCAGAAGGATAAAAGAGGGAAGGATGAAGAGACAATGCTCAAAGAAATTTTTGAAAATGGATTTGTTTTCAGGATGTAAAACACATGAGGACCTATAATAATAAATTGTTTATCATGTGTCAATCATTAAATGGGCTAGAGTAAATAACTTGGCTTGCATCTGCCAGTGAAATTAGTCAATGAAGTGCCAAAATATGTACTGTGCTTGAGGAACTAGGGTGATACTTTAATTAAGTGTGATTGGTCCCTCTAGCTTTGAGTCAGCCATTTGAAGTAAACATTTAATTTATGTCTGAAGTTTTCATTCTGAACTGGAAATTTGGCAAAAAAACAAACAAACAAACAAACAAAACCTTAGTGTCTAACCTCAGTGTTCAAATCCTGATACCTCAAAGAGCTACAAGTAGAACTA
>CAUYSK010042895.1:0-135797 GCA_963575035.1 Avahi laniger
GTAAAATTAATTTTTCTACATCTGTGAAGAATGATGCTGGTATTTTAATAGGGATTGCATTGAATCTGTAGATCACTTTGGGTAGTATAGCCATTTTAACAATGTTGATTCTGCCAATCCACGAGCATAGTATGGTTTTCCACCTGTTTACGACTTCTGCTATTTCCTTCCTCAATTATCTCATAGTTCTCTCTGTAGAGGTCTTTTACTTCCTTAGTTAAATATATTTCTAGGTACTTTATTTTCTTTGTTGCTATTGTGAAAGGTGTTGAGTCTTTGATTTGGTTCTCAGTTTGACTGTTGTTGGCATATATGAATGCTACTGATGTGTACATTGATTTTGTGACCTTAGACTTTGCTGCATTTGTTTATCAATTTCAGTAGTTTCTTGACAGAATCTTTGGAGTTTTCAAAAATAAATAAATGGGACATGGTCAAATTAAAAAGCTTCTACACAGCCAAGGAAACTACCATTGGAGTGAATAAACAACCTACAGAATGGGAGAAAATATTTGCATGCTACACATCTAATAAAGGGATGATAACTAGAATCTATATAGAACTCAGGAAAATCAGCAAGAAAAAATCAAACAACCCCATTAGAAAGTGGACAAAAGAAATGAACAATAACTTTTCAAAAGAAGACATATTAATGGCCAGTAACCATATAAAAAAATTCTCAACATCTCTAATCATCAAGGAAATGCACCTCAAAACCACAGTGAGATATCACTTCAGTGATATACTAGTGAGATACACTACTTCAGTGAGAATGGCCTTTATCAAAAAGTTCCAAAACAACAAATGTTGGTGTGGATGTGGAGAGATAGGAACACTCATACACTGCTGGTGGAACTGAAAATTAGTGCAACCTCTGTGGAAAGTAATATGGAGATATCTCAGAGAGATACAAGTAGAACTGCCACTTGATCCAGCAATCCCATTACTGGGCATCTACCCAAAGGAACAAAACACATTCTATAAAAAAGACACCTGCACTCGAATGTTTATAGCAGCACAATTCATATTTGCAAAGATGTGGAAACAACCCAAGTACCCATCAATATGAGTGGATTAATAAAATGTGGTATATGCATACCATGAAGTACTACTCGGTCACAAAAAAACAATGGCAAACTAGCACCTCTTGCATTATTCTGATTGGATCTGGAACCCATTCTACTAAGTGAAGTATTATAAGAATGGAAAAACAAACAGCTCATGTACTCATCACCATATTGGTACTAATTGATCAACACTTATGTGCATATATGATAGTAACATTCATTTAGTGCTGGGCAGGTGGGGGGAGGAGGTGATAGGTATATTCATACCTAATGGGTGTAGTGCACACTGTCTGGGGGATAGGCATACTTGCAGCTCTGACTCAGGCAGGGCAAAGGCAATATATGTAACCTAAATATTTGTACCTCCATAATATTATAAAATTAAATAAATATATATAAGTAAATTGAGATTAAATCCTAAAAAATGTTCAAGTAACCCATGGGAAGTTAAGAAAAAAAGAAACAGAAGAAAAAGAGAGAGAAAAAACAATAAAGTGACAGAACTAAACCCTAACATATCAATAATTACTTTAAATGTAAATGGTCTAAATTCATAAAGAGAGATTGGCAAAGTGAATTGAAACAAAATATGATCCAATATTATGTTGCCTATAAGAAATTTACTTCAATTACAATGACATCTGTTGATTGAAAATAAATGGCTAGAAAAAGGCATACTATGCAAACATTAGTTTTAAAAAAGGAAGAGTGGCTGTGTCAATATCAAATAAAGTAGACTTCACAGGAGAGAAAATTACTGAAGATAAAGAGAGACATTAAACGATAAATGAATCAATTCAATAAAAAAACATAATAATACTAAATGTATATATACCGAAAAAACCAGGGCCTCAAATACATGAGGTAAAAACTGATAAAGCTGAAAGGAGAAATAAACAAATCCACAATTATAGTTGGGGACATCAACACCCCATTCTCAGCAACTGATAGAATTGCTACACAGAAAATCAGCAAGGATATAAAATAACTGAACAATAAAAGTATCCAAAAGGATCTAATTGACATACATAGAACAACCCACCCCCAAATAGTAAAATATATGAATTTTTTCAAGAATCCATGAAGCAGTCACCAAGACAGTCCATATCCTGGACCATAAACAAATCTCAAGAAATTAAGAGTAGAAATTGCATCAAGTATGTTCTCTGACCATAATAGAGTCTAACAAGACAAAAATAACAGAAATACAAAAGGAAAATGTATAAGTATTTGGAAATTAAACAACATACTTTTAAATAAGCCATGGGTCAAAGAGGAACTGTCAAAGAAATGTAAAAAATACATAAAAATTAATGAAAATGAAAACAACATATCAAATTGTGGAACATAGCTAAATCATATTAAGAGGGAAATAAAAAAAATATATGGTTCAGAATCTATGACAAAGTTACAGTAATCAAACAGTGTGGTATTGGAATCAGAATAAACCTTACATTAGATAATAGATTCTTAGATATGATATCAAAAGTATAAGCAACAAAATAAAAAATCAACAACTTGAAGTTCAAGAAAGTTTACTACCACATGAAAAGCTTCTCAACATCATTAGTCATTAGGGAAATGCAAATCAAATCCACAATGAGATACCACTTCATGCCCATTAGGATGGCTGAAATTTAAAAAAAAAGAATGACAGTAACAAGTATTGGTGAAGATATGGAGAAATTGGAACTCATTTACATTGTTGATGGGGATGTAAGATGGTTGGAGCTGCTTTGGAAAACAGATTGTAGGTTACTCAAAAATTGGCCATAGAGTTACCACATAGGCCAGCAATTTAACTCCTAGGAATATACCCAAGAGAAATGAACTTATATCCACACAAATGCTTATAAATTAATGTTCACAGTAGCATTCTTTGTAGTGGGCAAAAAGTGGAAATAACTCAAATGTTCATCAACAGATCAATGGATAAACAAAATATGTATATCCCTGTAACAGAGTACTATTTAGTCATAAAAAGGACTGGATACTGATATATATACTATAGCATGAATGAATATCAAAAACATTATGCTAAATTAAAGAAGCCAGACACAAAAAGCCATAAATTGTATAATTCCATTTATATGAGCTATCCATAATAGGCAAATATTTAGAGATGGAAAGTAGATTGGGGCTTGAGGTGGGGAGACTGGGGAGTGACTGCTATGGGTACAGGGATATTTTATGGGGTGATAAAAATGCTCTGAAATTGATTGTGGTGATGGTCGCACAACTCTGTAAATATACTAAAAGCCACTGAAATGTACATTTTAAATGGGTAAACTTTATGGTATATAAATTATGTCTCAATAAAGCTGTTAAAATAAAAGTAAATGTGATATTAATGTAATAGACCAGGTTAGATGATTCTGAATACCTGAGTGCCTTTTGTGCATACATAAAAATGATATTTAAAACAAAAAGAGACATCCAAATTGAATTCTGCTAAAGCCATATTTTTTTGAACAACTGTGACAGGCACTGTGTTGGGAGTACTCTGAGGGATACAGAAATGAATGAAAACAAGGCTTAACCTTAGAGACTTTACACTCAGTGGAGGAAGAGACATAAAAGTATTTGTAAGCTAAGATAATCTTTTTTTATTTAATTTGTTTCATTTATCCAAATATAGCACTAATACATAAAAAGTTAGCAGTTAACAACAAAATTTTCATTGGGAACCTTGCATAGGTAAATCATATTTTCTTCCATTTGAACCCATGGCATTTACAAGAAATAGTAAAACTGAAGCCTGGTGTTAGGCTTTTTGAAATAGATCTTGGTTCAAGTCAACTATCCTTCTTCTTGTTCCAATCACATACTTATCACTAATACTTAAAGACCCTTTTTTGGGCAATTGTTTGTGAACTCAACCTGCTCAGCTCTCCTATGTTAATTTGAAATGATCACTATTTCTAACTGTAATTATTGACTAGGCTAATAATGTTTGGAATTAATTGACTAGCTTACAAATGTGGAAGGATCTACTTGATGTATCTGACTGGGCAATTTTCTGTGAGTTGTGCTGGCTCATTTAAAATTCTGTGAAGAATATATTGATTGACAGAAAAGTTTCTCTAAAGCGGCATTTATTTTGGAGATACATTACCTTTTACTGGTGAACTTGGCAGCTTGACCTGATGTAAACTGATTAGAATTAAGAATCACACAGCAAGCTACTAATGTACACGTTGAGAGGTAGGTATTTGTGCAATCACATGTAGTTAATAACCTCTTGATAAATCACAAAGTTGGGACTAAATTTTACATGTTCTGAAGTGGAAAAAAAGGAAATGCACTCAGAAAGTTGTTATATCTTAGGTAAAGGTCTAGCATTCGACATTTACCCATATTTTTCGCTCCTGTTCTTCTCCACCCAACACTAGCATTATGATTTCCATTTCTTGCAGAACACAAAACTAACTAATAAATGAATAGCAGCTATTCAAAGACATTTGCTAGTAGCATAATGGGCTGTCTGCTCTGGAGTTGGCCTGCCTAAGTTTAAATCTTACTTCTACCACTTAATAATTTATTAACTTTGGTCAAGTTTCTATCCCTCTGTGAGCCTTAGTTTCCTCAGTCATGTAATGGGATATTTGGAATATTTGGAAGTTTTGAATGAGCTAATACATACAAAGTGTTTAGCATACTGACACTTAGAAGCACTCTATAAGTATGCTGCATCATTATTAGTTTTAGCCATTATATCCCTCATAGAATGTAATTTGGACAAATAGCTGGGATAAATCACCACCATGAAGATGAGTGTGGACCACAGACACAATATTAGAAAATGGGTTTCTAAAGGTATTTGGGATCAAGATAAGCACAGCAGGTCACTCAAAGAATTATGGAGGCCCAAAGGCTATTCCCACTCACCATACTGTATTTTCTGAGGTACAGTCTTACAAATATGTACAAAGGTACTGAAACTACCTCAAGATGCTTCACTGCTTCTTAAGGTGGAAGTGGTAACGTTGTCTTGTTAAGCCCAAATTACCTGTGCTCTTCCGTACATCTGTGCTAGGCAAGAAAGCACCAGAGCTTGTTCTATTTATTTCTATTTAACAAACTACCCCCAAATTTAGAGGCTTAAAACCACCATTTTATTTGCTCACTGTTTTGTGAGTTAGGAATTCAGGAAGGGCTTGACGAATAGAATTTCTCTGATGACATAGATCTCAGCGGGAAAGGTTTGTCACTTATTTAGTGCCTTAAGGCTCTTTGCTTCCCACTGTCCACATGAATCTCATTTTTAATGGCCTTTTCATGTTGGTTTGAGGTTCTTGGTGGCTTGGCAGTCTCAAGGTAGTTGCATTCCTTACAAGACAGCTGTCTTACTACAGAGTGAGGTCCCTAGAGGCAGTGAGTGAATATTGCCAGTCTTTTAACAACTGGGCAGAGACCCTGGCACAGTGCCGCTTCTGCAATTTTCTATCGTTCAAAGCAGTCAAGAGCTTACCCAGATTCAAGGGAAGGTGACATAGACCCTACCTCTCAGTGGGAGAAGATCAAAGAATTTGTAGTCATTTTTGATCTACCACAGAGTTACATGCTCATATGAATATATTTTTCTCTGCATTATTTGCTTGTTCATTAATAAAGCATTGGTCTATGGACCAATTTAGTATCATGAGATCATTTATAAAATTAAAATTGACATCAAATGTTTTATATTTTATTTTGTTGATGCTGAAAATCTCTTTTGGTTTTGAGTTACTTTGGTAGCTTTTTTATTCTATTCAAGTGCTATACATACATAGATAAAACTTTCTTGAATAAAATGGAGACATATAAAGCCATTTGCAATTATGTACTCAATAGCAGCTTTCAGTTCCTTAATATAAAATAGGTCAGAAATAAAGGAGAAAATTCATTAAAAGAGGAAAATTTCTGAAAACAAAAGAAGTTCTGTAGCAAAAATATAGGTTCCTAATGCAGATTGTTATAAAGGGCTCATTATTTAAAAATAATTATTTGCATCCAGAGAACACCCTTTTTAAGTCACATTGTTATTAAAATAAAAATTGCTTATCCATGTAATTTATTCCTGTTATATGGAATATATTTCCATTTGAATCAAATAGTGTTACATGTATTTCTTGCTAATAAGAATTGTTCTAAGTATGATAATTTGTTTTTCCATTTTCCGTATTCCTAAATTTTGTAACACTATTAGCCTGTCTGCCTAATGTCACTTAGGTATAATGCTGACATCTAACCTCTCAATATCCCTAGCCCTGCAATGAAGAATACCAAAGCTTCATCTTGTCTCCCTACTGCTTATGGAGATTAACATGAGGCATATCTGGTCTACGACATTCACTCGGCTAGTGTAAAGGATACAGTCATTTCAAAGCTTTGGTCACATCTTCCTGTATCCAGAAAGTGGGGATCAAAGGTGCATGACTAGGTTGTTCACCATGTTTGAGCAGGCCTAAGAGCAAGATAATGAATAACTGAGGAGCTGACTTGATTTACCATAATCAACAGGAAATCTTTCCTGATATCATCAAATTTAGAGAAATGTTTCTCTTCCTCAATATGTGTTTGGACTGCACTGATTCTGCAAAGTGTTTTTCTTTGGGACTTTGTGTGTGTGTGCGTGCATGTGTATATATTTGTGTGCACAGGTATTTGTCAGTGGATACTGAATGGATAACCAAGGAGAATGAGAAGGCATGATATTATCACATATTAAGAGAATTTGGAGAAGAACTTATCTTGGATTGCTCAGTTTGGGAAAGAGTGACTCCTGTCCAAGGAACGTATTTTCTTAAAAGGGTGAGGATGATGATGGTGGAGGCTCTCTTGGAGAATGGAGAAGGGAGAGATAGCACTGGACATAGAGGAGCTAGTTCACAGAATAAGGCCTGCTTTAATGGGGCTTTCCTGTGAAGAGTTACCTTTCACCATTGTTCAAGAACAGTCTTGACTTCTTTTACTCTGATGTTATTCCCTAAACTTTGAGTACCAGCAGAAAAAAAAAGGAGCATGACTATCACCACACTATTCTTTGTTGAAACCAGGGTAGAAATTGCAGTGAGGAATCAAGGAACACAGTCATTCTGGATTTCTAGGTAGCAGCCAGCAATGAGGCATATAGTGGTCCAATGCAGTGTTGATGTGGTAGGAAGAATAATGGTGCCCCAAAGATATCCATGTCCTAATCCCCTAGACCTGTGGATGCTAACTTACATGGCAAAAGGGACTTGGCAGATGTGGCTAAATTAAGAATTTTGAGATGGGGAAATTATCTTGGTTTATCTGGGTCAGCCCTAAATATATTCACAAGGGTCATTACAACAGGGAGGCAGGAGAGTCAAAATGCTATACTGCTGGCTTTGAAGATGTATGAACCGGCCCCTAACCAAGAAATGCAGGTGACTTCTAGAAGCTGGAAAAGGGTATGGATTCTTTCCTAGAACCTCCAGAAGAAACACAACACCTGCTGACACTTAAATTTTAGTCATATAAAACCCATTTTGAACTTCTGACCTCCAAATCTATAAAATAACATATTTGTGTTGTTTTAAACCACAAAGTCTGTGTTAGTTTGTTACGGCAGCAATAGGAAACTTATATGGTTGGTGATGGCAAGAAAGATCACAGGCATGGAGCAGCAGATGACAAATGAACAGTTTCTGAGTGGCATCAACAGGTCCACAACTCTGCAAATATATTAGAGGAAGATTTACTTTGAAGTTGAAGATGCCACCCCTTGTGCATCATTGTGTACTATAGAAACCCAAGGCACAGGGTGGGAATGTAAAATGATATAGCTATTACAGAGGATGGATTGTCAGGAAAGAATAACATTTCCCCTGCAATTCTACTTTTTGATGTCTTCTCTAGAGAAATCTTTGCATGTGAGTGCATGGCTGCACCTAAAAGGATGCATAATTTATAAGTAAAAAAAAATGGTAACAACTTAAGTTCCCAGCAATAGAGGAATGACTAATAATGATATATTCATGTACAGAATGGTATAAGGAAGTTAAAAGAAGAAAATGGATCCAGGTCTCCAAGGAGTTTTGTTCAATGAAAAGAAGATGAAAAATTTTATATAGGATATGACATCATTGATGTAAAATACATATTTTTACAGATATCGTAGAAGCAAAAATTGATACTTTGCCCTGCTTCCAATATCATTAAGCAATTCATTACCATAATAAATAATGATAATGATTATAATAATAACAGGATCACTCTGATTCTACTCCCCAGGATAATAAAATCTTGAATATTTTCTATAAACCTGAATTCCCTAACAAAATAAATGTTCTGCTATGATGGTGTCTTGAAGATACATTCTGTGACCTTTGTTAATACCACAGTCTCATGAGAAATTTCAAGTTCTCCACCATGATCAGGATTGTGTAAACTGGATATTCTTGGCAAATACTTGTGTTCACACAAGGATGGAAAAACAAGCACCACATGTACTCACCATCAAATTGGTACTAACTGATCAACACTAAGGTGTTCACATGGTAGGAATATTCACTGGGTGCCAGTCAGGAGTTGGGGGGGGGTGGGTAAACCCACAAGTAGTGGAAGTGGAGTGCACTGTATGGGGGAAGGACACACTTATAGCCCTGGCTTGGGAGAGGCAGAGGCATTATACGTAACCAAAATGTTTGTACCCACATAATATCCTGAATTAAAAAAAAAATACTTGTGTTCGTGTTTTCCATGCCAATCTTTCTGAACTCTGACTTCCAAGTACTCATTGTATATAAACTTTTCCTTTTCTTTTCCAAATGTTATTTTTTCGCTGGATCTTCCTTTGACATTGCATGAAAAATGCATACAAAATATCAAGAAGGGAATAAACTAAAGTGATAACAATGAAGTAGTCAAATGGAATTTTAGTCTTGTTGAAATCTTTTATTTTTTATAAGAGAAATTTATCTAATTAAAATGAATTTTTATAAATAAAAAGAAATATTTCAAAATATTGTGTGTGCAGATGTCTTTTTTATAGAATGTCTTTTGTTCTTTTGGGTAGATGCCCAGTAATGGGATTGCGGGATCAAATGGTAGATGTACTTGTATCTCTTTAAGGTATCTCCATATCGCTGGGCACTCGAATGTTTATAGCAGCACAATTCACAATTGCAAAGATGTGGAACAACCCAAGTGTCCATCAATACATGATTGGATTAATAAAATGTGGTATATGTATACCATGGAGTACTATTAAGCTATGAGAAACAATGGTGATATAGCATCTCTTGTATACTCCTGGATAGAGCTGGAACCCATTCTACTAAGTGAACTATCCCAAGAAGGGAAAAATAAACACAACGTGTACTCACCAGCAAATTGGTTTCACTGATCAACAACTAAGTACACATATAGGAATAACATTTATCAGGTGTCGGGCAGATGGGAGGGGGGAGGAGGGGATGGGTATATACATACAAAATCAGTGTGATGCACACCATCTGGGGGATGGACACACTTGAAGCCCTGACTGGGGGGGGGGGGCAAGGACAATGTAACCTAAACATTTGTACTCCTATAATATGCAGAAATAAAAAAAAATACAATAATAAAAAAATATTGTGTGTGTATATATATGTACTTTTAAAATTGTTTATGACAAGCCAAGGTAAAAGATTTTTTCCTACCAAGGAAAAAATGCCAATAAAGCTAATAGGATTTACTCTGTGCTTTCAGTTGTCTCTTCCTTCATTTCCACATTCACAAAACAGGAATTAGGGAAACAGAGAGACAATTTTTTAAGACAAACTTGTGAAATTCAAATTTTCAAAGGAAACTGCTGATTTGAGGGCAGGAGCCCCATTACCACTAGTAGATGGAATCAGAATGGAGAAACCCAGCTGAGTGCAGGAAAAATTCCTAAAGCATTTGCCTGAGAAATGTCTACTCTGGTTTAGCCCTAATCCCCTGTTACTAAGTTGTGTTTTTGTTTTCTCAGTAAATCTTCATTTATTTGCATCTTAGGAGGCAAACATTCATAAACGGAGGACCTCCCCTTCCCTTCCCAAACATATAATCACAGGATTTGGGGGGCTACTTTTCATACAAGAGTGCAAATATCTGAGTTCAAAGGAAACAAATTTCCATTTTCCTGTGAAGCCAATTTCTTTCATTGTTTTGATCTCATCAAAAGAGAAAAACTTTAATCCTAGCACTTTGGGAAGCTAAAGTGGAAGGATCGCTTGAGGCCAATAGTTTGAGACAAGACTGGGCAACATAGAAAGACCCCATCTCTACAAAAAAAAAAAAAAGATTATCCAGGCATGTGCCTGTAGTACTAGTGGTGTGTGCCTGTAGTTCTGGCTATATGGGAGGCTGAAGCAGGATGGTTGCTCAAGCCCAGGAGTTTGAGGTTATAGTGAGCTAGGATCTCATCACTGCACTCTAGCCCTGGTGATAGAGCAAGACTCTGTCTCTAAAAAAAAAACCAAAAAAAGGAAAAACTTGAATTCTCATTTTCCTTTCAAATACCATTGCCAAAGACTCTGGTCTTTTACCTTAATGAGCCTTGGGTAGTTCAACCGTCAAAGGAGAGTCCATGCATATGTTCCATATTTCTAAGTAGGTAAAAAATTCCCCAAATTTTGGTTGGGGGCAACAAAGTAGAATACAGGTCTATTCTGCATATTTTTGTAGCACATTGTTTGTATTTGTTGTATTTTTCAAAGTAGATAATGCTTTTTTTTCCTTTTCCCTGAGAGGATCTAAAAACAGGGTGGAGTTTCTTTTTTTTTAATTTTTTCTTATTTATTTCTGCATATTATGGGAGTACAAATGTTTAGGTCATGTTGCCCTTGCCCCCGCTCCCCCTCTAGTCAGAGATTCAAGTGTGTCCATCCCCAGATGGTGAGCATCGCACTCGTTATGTACGTACACGCCAAACCCCTTCTCCCCCCTCCCATCTGCCCGACACCCGATAACTGCTATTCCTACATGTGTATTTAGGTGTTGATCAGTTAAAACCAATTTGCTGGTGAGTATATGTGGTGCTTATTTTTCCATTCTTGGGATACTTCACTTAGTAGAATGAGTTCCAGCTCTATCCAGGAAAATACAAAAGGTGCTATATCACCATTGTTTCTTATGGCTGAATAGTACTCCATGGTATACATATACCACAGTTTATTAATTCACTCATGTATTGATGGACACTTGAGTTGTTTCCACATCTTTGCAATTGTGAATTGTGCTGCTATAAATATTCGATTGCAGGTGTCTTTCTTATAGAGTATCATTTGTTCTTTTGGGTAGATGTCCAGTAATGGGATTGCTGGATCGAATGGTACTTCTACTTGTATTTCTTTAAGGTATCTCCATCTTGCTTTCCACAGAGGTTGCACTAGTTTGCAGTCCCACCAGCAGTGCATGTGTGTTCCTATCTCTCTGCATCCACGCCAACATTTATTGTTTTGGCTCTTTTTGATAAAGGCCAGTCTCACTGGAGATAAGTGATATCTCATTGTGGTTTTGATTTGCATTTCCCTGATGATTAGAGATGTTGAGCATTTTTTCATATGCTTTTTGTCCATTATTCTGTCTTCTTTTGAAAAGTTTCTGTTCATGTCCTTTGTCCACTTTTTGATAGGGTCGTTTGATTTTTTCTTGCCGATTTTCTCTAGTTCTAAATAGATTCTAGTTATCAGCCCTTTATCAGATGTGTAGCATGCGAGATCCCCAAAGGCAATCACGGAAACAACAAAAATAAATAAATGGGACCTGATCAAATTAAAAAGCTTCTTCACAGCCAAAGAAACTGTCATGAGAGGAAACAGACAACCTACTAAGTTGTGTTTTACATGTCCTCTGAGAAACTTCCTCCAGACCATAGCACAAACTTCTGATGCCTGAATAACAGAAAGAATTTAAGTACTGTTTTCCAAACCAAAGTGTTATTAAAGGTCAATAAACTATGTAATATGTATTCATTCCTATAGACTCTGTGAATAGAGAAAGGTGTCCCTGCCATTTCCTGGCTATGTGAAGAATTTAGACAAATCCTTTAACTGTTCTCTGCCTCATAATCCTTTTCTGTAAAAGTTTATGCTTCTCTTAAAAGTTTCTGGGAGAAGTAAATGAGGTAGTGTGTTTAAAGTATCTATAAGGAGTCACTTAACATATCACTGGAGGGCCTTAAATATTAGTCTCCTTTCTGTACCCTCCAAGTCAATTAAAGATTTTATTTATAAAACCAACTATAGATAGACTAGTTCAAACCTCTCATATTACAGAAATTGAAGTGCAGAGAGGTTAAATGACTTCCCGAAGGCCAAGTAAACAGTGGCAGAGTCAATATGAGAGCTCAGTTTTCATAATTAAATATGCTAAAATATGAAAAATCTAATTGTTTTGATGTATTTGTTTCCTTCTTTTTCTTTCCAAAGAGATAACATTCAGATCCTTCCCCAATTCCTGATGCTTCTCAGATGATATTGAGAACAAAAATCTACCCCATGTTGCCTTGTTCCCATGCCACGGCCAATGAGTTGATTCAGCTCTGGGTCTAATAAGCCATTAAAGTTTACTGTTAAGGACAAAAGAAGGCAAGTACCAAGGGAGGATGAAAGTATTTCTCCTAACCAGGGGTTCTCAACCTTGGCTGCCTGTTGAAACGAGCTGGGGAGGTTTAAAAACTTCTGATACTTAGGTGCCACCATCAAGAGTTTCTGATTTAATTGGTCTGGGTTGTGGCTCTGGCTTTGAATCATCCTAGGTGATTCTCATAGCACAAAGTTGAGAATTATCACTTTACTGTATGTGCATTTGCCAATCATTATATACAGCAAAGCAAAAAAGAGTTAAATCTTAAAATTCACCTACCACCAGGTTTGCAATTCAAGGTTTCTGAATTTCCAGGTAGGATGTAACAACCCACCAACTGGACATGGCATTTTATGTTTTCCAAATGGTATTTGATAGCTATTATGTTACTCAGTCTAAGCTAGTTAAATGGCTTCATCAGTTTTCATTCCGTGTTTTGGACATTATCAACATTTCTGAGAGCTCATTTTTATTTTTTAATTAGTTTATGTTTTATTTATATATATTAATGGATACAAGTGTAGTTTTGCTACATTAATATATTGTATTGTGGTGAAGTCAGGGCCCTCAGTGCATTCATCACTAGAGCAATGCACATTAGACTCACCGAGCAACCTCCCATTGCCCACTCCCCAACCCTCAAGTCTCTATTGTCCATTATTTCATACTCTACTTCTAATGTACACATTATTTAGTTCCCACCTATAAGTGAGAACATGTGGTATTTGTCTTTCTGTATCTCGGTTGTTTAACTTAAGATAATGGACTCCAGTTCCATCTATGTTCCTTCAAAAGAAATGATTTTACTCTTTTTTTATGAGAGCCCATTTTTAAAGTGAAAAAGTACAAAAATTGAAATTAAATAAAAAAGCTAAAAAACACAAAAACGAAATTTGAAACCAAACTTAAGAGAAAAATCTACCCTTGTGAAATTGATAACACAATCACACTGGGAACAAAAGAGAACAATTATTTAAATAATTTTTGATCAGGTACTCCGTACAAACCCAGTGCTATACATTCCAAAACAAGAAGAACATTTATTGATGGGGTTGTTCGATTTTTTCTTGTTGACTTTTTTAAGTTCTAGATAGATTCTTGTTATAAGCCCTTTATCGGATGTATAGAGAGAAAATATTTTCTCCCATTCTGTAGGCTGTTCATTCGCTCTAATGATAGTTTTCTTGGCTGTGCAAAAGCTTTTTAATTTGATCAGGTCACATTTATTTATTTTTGCTGCTGCCATGATTGTTTTGGGGGTCTTCTTCAAAAATTCTTTGCCTAGGCTGATGTCTGAAAGAGTCTTCCCTACATCTTCTTCTAGGATTCTTAAGGTTTCATGCCTTAGGTTTAAGTCTCTTATCCATCTTGAATTGATTTTCATAAGAGGTGAGAGGAGGGGATCCAGTTTCAATCTTCTGCATGTAGCTATCCAGTTTTCCCAGCACCATTTATTGAAAAGAGATGAACAGAAACTTTTCAAAAGAAGACAGAATAATGGCCAGCAAACATATGAAGAAATGCTCAACATTTTTAATCATTAGAGAAATGCAAATCAAAACCATAATGAGATATCATCTAACCCCAGTGAGATTGGCCTCTATCAAAAAATCCCCAGACAACAAATACTGGTGAGGATGTGGAAAGACAGGAACACTCTTACACTGCTAGTGGGACTGCAAATTAGTGCTACCTCTGTGGAAAAGAATTCGGAGATACCTTAAAGAGCTAAAAATAGTAATATGGTTTGATCCAGCAACAGCACTGTTAGGCATCTACCCAAAAGAACAAAAGACATTCTGTAATGAAGACATCTGCACTCGAATGTTTATAGCAGCACAGTTCACAATTGCAAGGATGTGGAAACAACCCAAGTGCCCGTCAATCCATGAGTGGATTATTAACTTTTGGTATGTGTATACAATGGAATATTATTCAATTATAAGAAACGACGGTCATCTAGCACCTTTTATATTTTCCTGGATAGAGCTTGAACCCATCCTCTGAAGTGAGGTATCGCAAGAACAGAAGAATAGGCTCCACATGTACTCACCATCAAATTGGCACTAACTGATCAACACTATGGTGTTCACACGATAGTAGTATTCTCCAGGGATTGGGGGATTGGGGCTGGGTAAACTCACAACTAATGGATGCGGTGAGCATTGTGAGGGGAAAAGGCACGCCTCAAATCATGGTTTGGGTGTGGCAAAGTCATAACATGTATCTAAAATGTTTGTACCTCCATAATATCCTGAAATAAATAAATAAATAAAATACTGGGAAATGTAAAAAAAAATAAAAAATAAAAAAAGAAGAACAGCAAAAATCTTGAATTTAATATGTCTATTGTTAATAGTGGTATTGGTAGAGTAAACCTGAAACTATTCTATGTTTATTGTAGGATAGAGGAAGTGAGTAATTATATAGATGTTCAGGGAAGCAGGGTGATCATTGTCGGAGAAGGAAAAATGATGTAAGTATGAAAGAGAGGAAAGCAAAAACCTGTGACACATTTGAATAAGAGGTATCAGTCTGAACAATGATTTTAAAAAATTCTAGCACTGTTCATTGAAAAGGTTTAGAAACAATGTCATTCTAGAATATTGAGCATGCTTTATTGTTTCTAAATAACTTTCCCCACTGAAGGGAACAAAGTCTTCTTGGAGAAGTTCCTGATTATCAACCTGAGACAGGTATATAAGTTGAAACTAAAACACTTTTTGGGCCAGAAAGCAAGAAAGTGATTTCAAAATCATTTGGTCACAATAGCAAAGATACGGAATGAACCTAAGTGTCTACCAGCTGACGAGAGGATAAAGAAAATGTGATATATATATACACCATGGAATACTATTCAGCCATAAAAAAGAATGAAATAATTTTTTTGCAGCAACTTGGATGGAACTGAGGCCATTCTCCTAAGTGAAGTAACTTGGGAACAGAAAATAAAATACCACATGTTCTCACTTACAAGTGGGAGCTAAACTATGGCTATGATGGTCATACAGAGTGGAATAAAGAACAGTGCAGACTCCAAAGGTGGGAAGGTGAGAGTGGGGTAAGGGATAAAAAATTACCTATTGTGTACAACGTACACTATTTGGGTGAATGATACACTCAAAGACCAGACATCGCTGCTATACAATATATCTATGTAACAAAATTGCACATGTAGCCCTAAATATATTAAAATAAATTAAAAAAGCATTCAGACATTTCATAAGGGACTCAAGATTGGAATAGAAATTTCTGCAGTACGGATATACAAATGGCCAATAAGTACCTGAAAAGATGCTCAACATTATTAATCATTAGAGAAATGCAAATCAAAACATAATGAGATACCACTTCACACACACTAGGATGGCTATAATTTAAACAACAGAAAATAATGTGTTAGCGAGGATGTGGAGAAATTGAAATTCTCTTATGTTCCTGGTGGGATTACAAAGTAGAGAAGCCACTTTGCAAAACATTCTAGAAGTTCCCCCAAAAGGTTAAACAAGGAGATACCATGTGACCCAAGATTTCAACCTCTAGGCATATAATCAAGAGAATTAGAAACAAACATTTATATAAAAATATGTATGTGAATGTTCATGGCAACATTATTCATAATAGCCAAAATAGGAACAACCCAAATGTTCATCAACAAATGAATGAATAAACAAACTGTTATGTATCCATGCAATGTAATATTATCTAGCCATATGTATTTTTTCTTTTTGATTATTATGGGTATATAACAGTTGTATATCTTTATAGGGCACGTGTGATGTATTGATACAGTGTGAATTAATCAAATCATGGTAATTGGAGTATCCCTCACTTTGGAATTTATCATTTCTTTTTGTTAGGAGCATTCCAATTCCACTCTTTTAGCTATTTTAAAGTACACCCTAATTTGTGGTTGATTATATTCACTATCTCATGTTATCAAATGTTGTTCATTCTATCTAACTAACTAGTTATATTTCTGCACCCATTAACCATCCCCACTTTATCCCCCACCTCCCCTCTGGTAGCCATCATTGTACTCTCTGTCTCTATGGAATCAATTGTCTTTAATTTATTTAGCTCCCACATATGAGATGTGTGAATGTGTGCCAAGTGTTCCATTTCTGTGTTTGTTTCCTGGTCTGTAATATGGTCTTGTTCAAATCTAGGAGGAGCGTACAGATCTCAAGGGGCCCAGATATAGATTTGTGGGGTGCTTATAATATTTAAGGCTCCCACATTTCCATTGCAAACTCCCTCTAAAAAGGTAAACTTTTCTCTTTCCCTTACTTGAACATGGTACAAGATCAGCACAGTGGTTCACTGCAATTTTGAGCACATATACACTCTCTGCTCCCATGTTACCAAACCCTGGTTTTCCTTTAAACTATGTTGTCGTTTTTATGATTCCTTTTTCTCCAGCCTGCCTTTACGTTTGGAAGATGTGGTTTGTAATCTGTCTGAGGATCACTTTGTCTTTCAGGCCGGGTAGATTCTCACAGGATATTCATCCATATCTTTTCAGTCACGATACATAAGCCAATAACTCTCATAATTCACTTCTGAGATCTGGTTCTAAGTGTGCTAGTGACTGCTAGACAACTTCAACTGCATATGAGAAGTCGGAACCTCAAATTCAAGGTATGACAAATGCAAATCATTCTCTTCCCTTTCTTCCACTAGATTGAACCTCCACTCAAAGCTTGGATTTTATTTAACAAAACCAACATCCGCACAACCTCCAAAATAGAACCTTGAAAATTATCTTAGTTTCTTGTGAATCGACATAGTATTCTATCAAAGTTTCCATAGTTTTCATGCAGGAAATGAAATATGTCCATCTCTACTTACAGCTATCAAACAAATATTTACTTAAATATTGGGAACACATTATAACATACAGGCTAAGAAACTAGACTCTGATATCAAATAGAAATAGAGATTTTTATCACTTTTAAGTGAGCTGATTTAGTCTTGTTAGTAAACCTACTTGAATTTCAATTTTCTCATCAGTAAAATAGGATAACTCACATCTTAAAGTGTTTTGGTGAGGAATAAATGAGATAATGCATATAAAACTATTAGCATAGTATGATTTAGGTATATGGCAAATGCTACAGTTCGAATGAAGATCTCCTCTCCGACATTCATGTTGAAACTTAATCCCCACTGTGCATTGTGGTGGTGTTAAGAGGAGGGACCTTTTTGGGAAATGATTAAGTCATGATGGCTCCACCTTCATAAATAGCTTAGTGCCTTATTAAAGGGCTAGAGGCAACTAGCTTAGGTTCCTTTTTGTTTTTCTACTCTTCTGCCATGTGAGGATACAGGATTGATCCTCTCTGGAGCATACAGCAACAAGGTGCCATCTTGGAAGGAGAGATAGGACCCCTCACCAGACACCAAACCTGCCAACTCCTTGATCTTGGACTTCCTAGCCTCCACAACTGTGAGATATAAGTTTATAATAAATTACTCAGTTTGAGGTATGTTATTATAGTAGCACAAACAGACTAAGACAAATAACCAGTTCAGTAAATCTTGTGCTTGTTAAGTTTGACCCTTTATATTGCAGAAGATGTTCTAGGTCCTATTGCCTTTTCTTGGTTTTAGATATTCTGAGAACTTACTTTGGGAGGTGGGAAGTATGTTTCCATTCAAGGTGAATAGAGACAGACCTGGCAAAGCCTTAAAATGAAAACAATCATGAAGTCCTCCGGCAAGGCACAGGATACTGACCAGGCAAGGCATGAGAGGATACTGACTAAAATGGCAAGTATATTCCAATGACTCAGCTCTATTGTTTCCCTGGAAATGTGAACAATCTTCCTGGGAAGAGATTTTCACCCTTTGAGGACACATCATCACAATTAGCTCTTGCTTTCTGGGAACTCTTATTAACCAGCATTCTTCTGTAATTTGTGACCTAGTTTTAGTCTGGAGTAGTGGTTTTCAGACTTGCTTCCACACTACAATCATCTGGGGAGATTTACGAAATTCTGATGCCTGAGGTTTACTGCAGAACAATTAAAGTAGGATCTCTAGAGATGGGATTCCAGACATTTGTATTTTTTAAAACCTCCCTAAGTGATTCCAATAAGCAGCAAATGTAGAGAATCATTGATCTAGAGCCTAACAACACAAAATGTGGTCTGTGACAAGCAACAGCATAATCACCTGGGTGCTTTTTAGAACTGGAGAATCTCAGCCTTGACCCAGACCTACTGAATTAGAATCTGCAATTTAACTAGATACTTGGGTGATTTGTATTCGAGAAGCACTGGTTCAGAACAATCATTCTCAGTTCCAGCTGCATATTAATATTAGTTGTAAGATAAGATGTTTGAGCAGACATGAGAAGACAGATAAATGGGATAGGATTATGAGTTAGTAAAGAGGGCCCAGGAGAAGTGGGATAGGGAGGGAGAGAAGGAGATAGCATATTGACTGATGCAAATAATCCAAATATATGTCTGAATATGCTAGAAGGTGTGGAGGATCACATCTAATATTTATTTGTCACTTTTAATTTGTGGTAGCCAAGCTTCAAGAGGAGGCTGAATACTTTTTGGTATTCAGGCCTTTGCGTAGTACCCTCCCACACTGAATCAGGGGAGGTTTAGGAAGTCTAATGGGATACGGAAGACGTGATGATCCTGTTTTCAAGGCTAAATAATAAGAATCATTGTAGCTTCTGATTTGGCCTCTTGGGTCCCTGGCTCTAGGAAAAGCCAGCTGCCATGCTAAGATAACACCAAGCAGACCCATGTAGAGAAGAACTGGGCCGTTTCTCCAATAGCTACTGCCAAATTGTCAGTAATGTGAGCGAGATATCCTAGAAGTGGACTGTCCAGTTTCAGAGGATCTTTCATGAGACTGAAGTCCCAGCCAATATCTAACTGCAATCATATTAAAAACTCTGTGTCTTAGTTAGTTTCCATTACTATAAAGAAATACCTGAGGCTAGGCAATTTATAAAGAAAAGAGGTTTATTTGACTCACAGTTCCGTAGGCTGTACAAGAAGCATGGTGCCAGCATCTGATGAGAGCCTCAGGCTACTTCCACTCAAGGCAGGAGGGGAAGGGGAGTCTGCCTCTGCAGATCACATGGTGGGGGGGAGAGAGAGAGACAGAAAGAGAGGGGGGAGGGAGAGAGAGAGAGAGAGAGAGAGAGAGAGAGAGAGAGAGAGAGAGGTGTGCCAGGATATATTTAACAACCATATCTTACACTAACTGAGAGTGAGAACTCACTCAATCACGTGGCACTAAGCCATTGATGAGGGATCCACCATCATGATCCAAACACCTCCCACCTGGCATCACCTCCAACATTGGGCATCACATTTCAACATGAGGTTTGAAGTGTCAAATATGCAAACTATAGCTCCCTGAGAAAGAAATATCCATGAGAGCCCAAAGCAAATTCTTGACCTGCCGAATCCATCAGCATAATAAATGGCTGTTTTACACCACTAAATTTTGGAGTTATTTGTATTGTACCATTAAATAATTGCAATGGTGCTTGTAACCCGGAGGTGGGGAGCTGCCATAATGAAAACCTAAAATATGATATTGGATTTGGGACAAGGAGACAGGCAGACATTTGGAAGGGCCTTGAAGAAATTGTTAACAGAAATGTGATGGCCCTGAAGGAGGCTGCCAGTGAGACCTCAAGAAAAAGTGAGGGGAATATTCAGTCTCTCTGATAAACAATAGAACTAATAGTCTAAGAATCTTTCAGGCATTGTTTCTATCCAAGGTAGAGAAGAGCTTATCTTGTAGAGATTTATGGATGTGGCTTTTATTGGAGTAGAACATAAATTTATTTATAAGCATCCATGATGATTTTGAAAGAATTATATAACCTTGTACTGAAAGGGATGGAGAAAGTGCAAAATGAAAAGAAGCCATTTGATCCCTTAATATCTGCATGTAGGAAGCAAGTTACAATAACTACCAAGCTACAAACACAGGGTCCTTTTCTATAGAAAAGAAAGGATGACTCAGATGGTGGGACTAAGAATCCAGGGGATGGAGCCAAGAATCATTTCCAGGCAGTAAAACTGAGCCCTAATCAAAGAATTGGTAACAGGTGCCTGGCTGGAGTTCAGAATTGCTATGGACAATTGACTCCAGTTACTCCTGTGTGCCTCCAGTATTCCCCATTTTTGAACTGAAGGGTCCATAGTGGTTATCCTATACTTGTTTAGTCATTGTGTATTGGGGATATAGGGGGAAGATAACTTGTTTTTAGTGTAAAGGTTCTTGAACTGAGAGAATGTACTAGAGGATCTGGACTCGAGGAACCACACTTGAAGATCTTCAGCCACACCTGGACCTGATCTAGTTGATGAGATTCCAGACATTGATCCTGGCTCTCTTACTATAATGGGAAATCTTTGTGCTAAATATGGATGTTTATTACATGTGAAATGTATGGCCAGCGAGTTTATTGTGGTGGATGAAATGTTCCAAATATGGTTTCACTTATATATACACATTTTCCATATTAACTTCTTACATTGTAACTGAAGAAGTGAAAAAGTAGTCATTTCCTCTTTTGGAATCTGGCCAGGGGCTTGTGTCTGCTTCCATCAATAGAGTGTACAACATGTGACTTCCAAAGCTGGGTCAGAAAATATTACAGTTTACCCTGGTTCTGTCACTCTTGGGATGTTTTCCCTTGAGTTTCAGCTTCCATGCTGTGAGAAAGCCCAAACCAGTCCATGTAGAGAGACCATATGGACAACCTACATGGAGGGCTTCAAGGCTCCCAGCCAAGAATCAAACACTGAACCTTTGAGTAAGTGAGCCTTCAAATGATACCAGCCCTAAATTTGGGAATCTTACAGCTACACATTGTAGAGTAGGGACAAACTTTCCATCTTGTACCCTATCCAAATTCCTGACCCATAGAATCCTTAAGCATAATTAATGGTTGTTGTACCCCATCATGCTTTGGGGTAACTTGTTACACAGTCATAATAGTTGAAATAGAGTTCTTGAAAGTTTCTTTTGGGCATCTGGAGTTGAGCCTACAGGAACTGAAGTTTGACTCTTTGTAGTTTTCAGTTTTAATAAAGGGTCTTACTAAATATGCATTACTCAAATATTTACAGTCACACAGGGAAGCCGAAGTTATTTCAACATGATTACCAGTTTGTGATATTCTTGAGAAAAGAAGGTACATAAGTAATTAAAAATTTGTTTCAAATGACCTTGTCTTTCAGGTAATGCAAGAATGGAGTAAATAAAGGTATTTTTGTTATAAAGAGAGATCTAAGCAGAATAGGTGACAATGTCAGAATATGAAAGCAAGATTTAGCATAGTGAAGCTTTCTTTCAATAATTTAGTCATGATTATATAGATGAAAGGAAACATACAAGAAGCTTTTGTGTTTGTTTCTTTTTCCATAGAGGGCAGGACATGAGGGAACGTGGTGGAAACTGGAGCAGCAGGAATTTGGGTCATAAATTAGGAAGCCTTGCCTGACTACAAGAGATGTGAAATACTGAATGTGTTATTAAGATACATTGTGTTATCTAATAAACTTTAAAGAAACATTTATATAGGTTTCTATTTAATTGAAATATTATCTCTCAGTTTTATAAATCTGGAATTCTGTCAAATATATTGCATATAAAAAATATTGACAAAAATAATTATAGATGAGGGCATTGGTTACTTCATAGTTTTTTTCAACAATCATCTGTACCCACACATCCTAGTCCATTATGGACATTTTTAATTAATTTCACGATGCCTGGTGTAGTGGAAAACACAATATGTTCAGTCAGAAGTCCCAGTTTCTGTCTCTGTCTTTGTCATTATCTAGCTCTGTGACCTTGGTTAAATCATTTAGCTTCTCACAATTTTGATTCCCTTACGCATCAAGCACAAAATATACCTGCTTTCTTGCCTCACAATATTGCTGTACAAATCAAAGGAAATAATGAATTTCCATGCAGGGTATATAGTATACATAAAGGGAGAATTGTTTGTGGATTAGAAGGGAATCAGACTGGACATGGCCTGAAAACTTAACTGTATTAATGATTAATGCATGATCCTTAAGATACTGTAGCTGTCTTTTTGTCATAAACTCACACCCAGTTTATGAATCCCTAAGTCAAATTTATGACCTGAAATAAGTACACATTTTGGACTCTGAGAATATGGACCTGGCATTTATTATCAGTGTGATTTTGGGCAAATAAAATATAGTCTATTATGTAAAAAATGGGGACAGGAATGATAATATGTGACTTAAAGACATGGTCCCCAACCTTTTTGGCACTAGGGACTGGTTTCATGCAAGACAATTTTTCCATGGACTGGGGACAGCAGGGAATAGTTTCTGGATGATTCAAGTGCGTGATATTTATTGTGTACTTTATTTCTATTATTATTAAATTGTAATATATAATGAAATAATTATACAATTCACCATAATGCAGAATCAGTGGGAGCATTGAGCCTTGTTTTCCTGCAACTAGACGGTCCCATCTGGGGATGACAGGAGACAGTGACACCTGAAGAGTGTTGCTTATTTCCAGTCTATTCCCGTAATCTAGTTTTGGTTGCCATCACTGCAGAAAACCTTGCTTCACAAAGATAGGGTGTTGGAAATGGAAGCAAGCTTTTCAGTGCTTTTGTGGCAATCTCAGGATATTCTGCCTTGACTGTAATCCAGACTATATGGAGATTTGAGGTTGTCTCAAACATACTTTTAAGGCCACCGTCATTTGGGATCTCAAGTAGTTGATTCTCTTCTAGCACGGACAAAGTCGATTCATCTGGCTTATTCACAAATGGGTCGTGGGTCCATTCCTTCCCAGTTTGGGGGTCTTCTGTGGATGGGAAGTAATGCTCAAACTCTTTTGAAAGCTGAGATAGGTGATCACCAGCTGGAAGAAAGAAGGACCTGGCTTAGTCTCTTTCAAAATCTCTGCTAATGTTTGAAACACGTCAAAAATCCCAGTGTTTACTCCTCGCCCCCATAATTCCAGTTTGGCTTTGAATGCAGCCACTTTATCTGCCGACCTGAACAACGTTGTCACTCTCCCCCAACGTAACAGATTGAGTTCATTGAGCACGTTGAATATGTCACACAAGTAAGCAAGTTTTGTGACCCATTCTGTGTCACTGAAATGTGCTGCCAGTGGTGACTGCTTTTCTAAAAGAAATCTCTGGGATGATTCCCATAACTCAAAAAGTCTGGCCAGTGATCTACCTATAGAAAGCCATCTCACATCTGTGTATAAGAGAAGACATATGTGCTCTGTGTTCATCTTCTCAAAGAGCTGCACGAACAGATATGAGTTAAGGGCATGTACTTAAATGTGGCTGAAAATTTTAATCACATCCTGCAAAGCATTCGATTCAGGTGATATTTTTTGGGTAGCCAGGATTTCTCTATAGATGACACACTGCATAGACTCACATTCAGAAGCGACCTCCTTGACCCATGTAGTGAAACCACAAAGCTGGCTAGTCATGACAGCCGCTCCGTCCATGCATGTACTGACACACGACCAATTCGACTTTCCTGATATGTAATCATTCAAAGATTTGAATAATTCTGCAACTGGTATTGGTTGAAAACAAAAGTGCACATAAGATATCCTCATGCACATCTTCCTGAAAAATTTATCTCAGAAAGACAAGCATTGTTGCCTCATGGTTAACATCGGTAGACTCATCAACCTGGATTGCATACCACAGTGACTCATTAATCCTCTTTAACAATTGTGCCTCCATATTCTCTGCTATTTCATCCACTCATCTAATTATGGTGTGGCTGAAAAAGAAACATGTGCCACCTTTTGCACTGCAACTAGAAGTACATGGCAAATGTCCTCAGCAGCAGAAAGGATCAACTCTTCACCAGTAGTAAAGGGCTTCTTAGATTTAACAATGTGGTTAGCCATTAAGAATGATGCTGTCAGTGCAGACACATTTGATGAAGTGGTAGTCTTCAATAATTGCTTCTGTTTTTCGTGTTCATGATTTTTTTTTTCGTTTGACAAATTCGAAGGCTTTTCTTTTTATTGTTGTTATTCAGGATATTATGGGGGTACAAGCATTTTGATTACATGTAATGCATTTCTCCCACCCAAGCCAGGGCTGCAAGCTTGTCCCTCCCCCATACAGTGCATTCTGCTTCCATTAGTTGTGGGTTTACCTCCTGATACTCACCACCTGACCGGCACCCAGTGAGTATTAGTACCCTGTGAACACCTTAGTGTTGGTCAGTTAGTACCAATTTGATGGCGAGTACATGTGGTGCATGTTTTTTCATCCTTATGATACCTCACTTTGAAGGATGGCAAAGCCTTGTCTTTTAATGCAGAGTGCTTGGTCTCAATGTGGTGAAGCAGTTTTGAAGGTTTAACAGCTTTGTTGGACAGCCAGTTGCCACATATTATATAAAGCAGGCTTGGAGAATGTGAATCACCTATGCAATGAACCCTTAATTTAAGTAGGACTCTTGATATTTTCTATTAAATGCAGCTTTCATTTTGTTGGCTGTCTTAGAGTCTTCTGCTATCTCATCATGGGGTCTTTCCCCCTTTTCAAAGAAGCTCTCCAGCAACGTTTGTTTTTTACTTATCTTTGCTAGGGTTAGCTTGTCGGCTTAGCAAAACTGTGACTGAGACAAGCACACAGTGCGGGAAAGAGGTGCGGATGGAAGTGGTAAATAAAATAATGGGTGGGCCATGCACAGACTAAAATAAGTGTCAGATTCTGATTTAAAGCCTGCCACCAGATGCAGCTGTACAATTGAGGTACATCAGCTCGCTTGCCACTATAAAACCTGCCACCAGATGCAGCTTTGCAATTGAAGTAAGTTGCTCACTTGTCACTATAAAGCCTGCCATCACATGCAGGTTAATTGTCACTTACCACTCACTGATAGGGTTTTGATATGTGTCTGCAAGCAATTGATTTATTATGGCCTCTGTGCAGTCAAACCTCTCTGCTAATGATAATCTGTATTTGCAGCCACTCCAGAGTACTAGCATCACTGCCTCAGCTCCACCTCAGATCATCAGGCATTAGATTCTCACAAGGAGTGTGCAACCTAGATCCTTTGCATGCATAGTTTGTGGTAGGGTTTGTGCTCCTATGAGAACCCAGTGCCACAGTCCAGGGTTTGGGGACAGCACAACTTACAGGGTTTAAAGAGAGGTTTCAAGTGATATAACACATCTAAAATACCTTCCCAGCCGCATAGTAAATTTGATTTATAATTTCCCTGATATATCAGAGAGGAGGAGTGCGGTGCTTGTGGAAGCAGTCTGCTCCACTGGTAAAGAGATGTCATTGTTGGGGGGGGTCCTCAGATTATAAATTTAAATTTATTTTCCTAAAAATTGTAACTGTTCGTCTTTCTTCTGTCTTTTGGAGCAAGACTGACTAAAAATATCACTTCCTCCACAATATAGTACTTCAAAATATTTGGAGATAGCTATCATGTCTCTTTAGGCTCTTCCCTCAAGACAAAAATATCTACCTTAAATTTCTTTATATAAATGAATTTCTCTCGATTTTCTCTGGATGTTTTCCAGGATTATTTCTGATATGTGGTGTTTAGAACTGGACTTGAGTCTCCAGATGTGTTTAGGCCATCATATATTGGCTCCCTTGAACTTGACTCTAAAGGCATGTGGTTGTGTTTAGATTTATTTTTTTACATTATAGCAGTAATGAGAGTAAATCAATGATTGCTTGCTATGCACACTACTTCTTCCATTCTTCCAAAAACCCTATGAAGCAGGAATTGTTTTTCCCATTGTGTAGACACCATTTAGGGAGTTAAGCACTTGCCCGAGTTCACAAGTTCACATAGGCAGCAGTGTGTGGAAAATGAGTATGTGGACATAGTTCTGCCTGAGATTCTTCCACACTCCCTTACACTGAAATGGAAGCAATGTCAAATCCCTTTCCCAAATATCAAAATGGTTATACCCCAAGTATAGTTAAAATTTTAGAAATCTTGATTTATGATTATTTTAAGCATTATCAAAATCTTTAAAATCCTATTGCTGTTTTTAAATATATTTTACTTTATGCAATCTGCAAACCAATATGGATTCTGTCCATGTATTCATCTAGTCCACTGATAAAAGACAGTTGACTGGACGAACCATCAGAGCTCCCTTTTCATTGCGACCAATTCAGGAATTGATATTCTTTAGATCTTGTTGTTCAAGCACAATAAATTTAACTTTATTTTTATCCAAACTACATTTCTTCAACTTGCTCATAACAATGGCATGAGAAATCTTGTCAAATACCAGGCTAGAATTAGGACAATGATGTCCAGGATGTACTCCTTATTTCCAGGCTAATGACCCATGTTAGTTGATAGTCCATCAGATAAAATGTTTTAAAATAATAAACAATATATTAAAACTATCATTATCTCTATTATATATTATAATATCATAGAGAAATGCTTATAAAATATTCAACTCCAGATATAAAGTTCATTTTACCATAAAATGATATTTTAATTGTTATAGACTGTAATCCAAATTCAGTGAAAATCCTGTTATTATAATTTTAACCATGTTTAGAAATTATAGGTGTGGGAGGCAATAACAATTTTCACTTTGTGACATTTTCATAATGATACTAAAAATATTTTCAAAGAGTTAACAGCATTACAAAGATGTGAAAATTCATGCAATTTTGAAAAAAATATGCTACCAAAATGATTAAATATTTTCCTGATTAAAAAATGTTGCATAGGTTTAAATTAAATATCACAGAACTTTTACTCCTCAGGATTCGGACTCATTTTGTCTGGACTAATATGTCTCTCTTGGTCATTCATTCCTTCCTTCTTACATATAACAAATAAATTATGTTTGTAAATAGTGTGCTTAGGCTTGGGAAGTCCCATAATATATTAGACCCAATTCCTATGTCTATTGAGTGTCAGGAATATCCTTTAATTTAGCAATGGAGAGAATACGTGTATAAATTATTTAAAGTATATTGTGACAAATTCCACAAAAATAATTCAGGCAGAAGAGAGAAAGATCAGTTTTGGCCAAGATAGTCAGCAATATTTCACAGAACAGGTTGAATAGAAGCTTGGCCTGAAAATCTAGGGATATCTTAATATTTCAAATTGTGATGGATGACATATCCCCGTTCCAATCCATTTTAATATTGAAGGTGTTTATTTAATGCCTAAAGGTAGCAGAGAGTAAATGTGATACCTTTACTGGTCAAGGATAAAATGGTGTCTTAGTGAAATATAGAGAATATCGAGGCACTATCTTTTTGAATACCTGGTTTTGTCCTAGATATTGTGAAATAAACTGAGGTTTACAAAAGAAAACAAGAAATAATCCTTGCTCTCTAAGAATTTATAGTGCTGCAATAACTAAAGATATTCTTGTAAGATAGCAAATTAAAGTATTTAAATCCATGCATTCCCATACTTTTACCCACATTGGACATTACCTATCATTTCAATCTTGGCCAATCTAGCATGGCACTCTATGGGTCGATAAGTAAACCTTTTCTGAAAGGCTAGCAAATAAGCCAAATTGGGGAACAGAAAAATATGCCATATGAAAATGCATTGCCCCAGATCAAAACAGAACCAGAATGTTTTGCTTCCAGTTTGAATTGAAACTACACTAAGAAATGTTAATGAATGTTAGGGAAAGTTTGTTTCCCTAAAAAAAATGGCAAATGACCATAGACTACAGTAATTTGTTGCATAGTGTTCATGGTTGAAATAGAATTCTTTTATTCTTGTGTGAACACTTTGCAAAAAGTAGATTTCCCTCAAGATTCTGTTTAGTGGTAGAAAATTTTAAAAATTTCTCTCCTAACCCCACTGCCAGTATAGTGTTATTTCATGTAACAAACAATATCGAAAGTATTTCCCCTTGTTGCCACCCAATTACTTGTGTCCAGTCAGAAAAGTGAGGCCACTCTAGGTATTTCATTTATTCCTTTTAAAATTAGTTAGTTTTGTAATTGACAAATACACTGTAAGTATTTTAAAGAGAGGAGATTTCAGAAAGGAACTTATAAAGGCAATTGATGAACTGAAGATCCAAAGAAGGGGCATAAGGCAATTTAGATATTAGCAGAAGCAGAAACTATTGCCACGCCTAGACTGAAGGGACAAAGGGAGGGGCAACATTATTGAACACCAGGAGCTAATGGTGGAAGGTGAAACTACAGGTCAGCCTGGTGGAAAATGGAGCCACAAAGGAAAAAACCTGGCTAGAGAGAGACGGAGCAGAGGAGCTGTCGCTGCTGATGGATACAAAGTTCAAAGCAGGAGATCAAGACCAGCCTGGACAACATAGTGAGACTCTATCTCTATAAAACTTTTTAAAAAATAGCAGAGAGTGAGAAGAAAGACCATGGCTTCTCTCCTCCTCCCACCATCTAGTCTTCCAACATTGCCTCCAAATACCTGAACTTACCCTGAAGATAGAGGGAAAGGGGCAGGGAGAAATGTAGTTCCTAGTGATGCAGAAAAGGACAGAGAGAGGTAAAGAAGGGATCTGAGAGCAAAAAGCCAGCACAAGACTGAGAAATAACCACTGTTAACATCATTTTAAGTATCTTATATTTATAAAATAAATAAATATTCTCACAAAACAGATAATATATAAACATATGTATTTGGATTCAACAAAGTTATTTCACATTTACATACCATAATGCAATTCCCTTTATCTATTTCACACATGTTATGGGCCTCTTTCCACGTTGTCACATGCAGATCATTTTATTTTAACCACTGCACAATATTTCATTGTATGCATGGACATATGTATTAATGTATTTAGCCAGTTCCTCTTGAGGACTGTTTTGGTTATTTTTCATTTTTCATGATTATAAATAATGGCAGATTTTAAGATGCTTGTACTTACAAAGTTTCTCACTTTTATGATTATTTTATAGAATAGATTTCTAAAGTTGGATTACTTGGTGAAGTATATGCACTCTTAAACTTTTGATAGAACTTCCCTCATGTCTTTTCTAATGTTTGTAGTGATTTCTATTCACATTAAGATTGTATGAAAGATCTTATTACTAACCATTTCTCCCAGTATTACGTATTGTCAATGTTTGTCAATCTGGTGAGTACTTATATGCATATGTGTATTGATGTCTGTGTCTGTATCTGTTAGTGTCTGTGTCTATAATAATGTCTGTGGCTATATCCGTATATCTATATTTGTGTATATGAATATGTCCGTATCTATATGTATGTGACTATGTCTACACACACACACACACACACACACACGCACACGCGCACGTGCAAAGTTGGTCTTTATTATTCATGAATATAGTATTTACAAATTTGCCTAGTTGCTAAAATTTATTTGTTGCCACCAAATCAATACTTTTGGTCCTTTTGTTTTCATTTGTGCACATAATCAGAGTAGTCAAAATTTGAATCACCCATGTTCCAAGCTGAAGTTGAGCAAAGTGACACTCTGCCTCCTTGTTTCAGCTCTCAGCTCTCATACCAAACAAGTGTCCTTTTCATGATCTATTTAGTGCTATATTTTTTTGCACTTTTGTGCTTTCTGGGGTGATTTTGCTATTTAAAATGGCCCCCAAATACAGTGCTGAAGTGCTGTCTAGTATTCTTAAGTACAAAAAGGCTATGATAGGCCTTATGGAGAAAATATATGCATTAGGTAATCTTCATTCAGATATGAGTTACAGTGCTGTTGGTCATAAGTTTAATGTTGATGAATAAAAAATACATATTAAATAAGGTGTCTTAAATAGAAACATACATAAACCAAGGTTATTTATTGATCAGTTGATAAAAATATTTTGACCAGAGGCTTGCAAAAACTTAGCCCTGGATTCCCCTAAGAGTAATTAAGTGTTCAGTATCTGCTAATCCAGTGTTTGCAGAAACTTTATAGAACATAACTACTATGAATAAAATAATCAATTGTATCTATGGCTCTACCTGTGTAACATTCTATATTTTTATGTCTTTGATTCAATAAATATTTGTCAAGCACCTCCTATGAACTAGATACTGGGAATAAAATGTTGAGCAAAGACATCAAAAATGACCAGACATGGTGGCTCACATCTGTAATCCCAGCAATTTGGGAGGTGAAGGAGGTGAGGATTCCTTGAGGCCAGGAGATCAAGACCAGGCTGGACAACATAGTGAGACTCTATCTCTATAAAAACTTTTTAAAAAATAGCCAGGCATGGTGGCATGCACCTGTAGTCCTAGCTAGTTGGGAGGTTAAGTTAAGAGGATCAGTTGAGCCCAGGTGTTGGAGGTTACAGTAAGCTGTGATTGTGCCACTGCACTCCAGCCTGGGTGACAGAGCAAGACTCTGTCTCAAAAAAAAAAAAAAATACCCAAAACCAGACAACAACAACCAAAAAGTGGATACATTTCCTTCATTTTCTATGTGACACTGCTCTTTTTGAAATTCTTCTATGATTCAATATACACTGATATGAGCATTTCCTGTCAAGTTTTTCCATCTTCTGTACTGTGCTTCTATGTTGATTTGGTTCCCTGGAAATTCAGTCCACATATACTCATATACAAAACACAAATTTGGCAGAAATAATACTGGTGATCAAACAGCAGCACCATTGCAAAAGTGTCTTCTTATCCTGCCATGCAGATAATTATTTTCAAACCAGTCAGTAACTTCACTGGCTTTTTCAGGAAAATGTTGTTTTAATTCATTAAAAACCCCAGGAATTTCATCAGCTGGAAGGAATGTCAATGCAGACAAATGGTGCATTTTTAAAATGAAGTTTTCACCATTGCCTTATTGTATGGTAAATCCACTCATCTGAATTTTCCAACAAATGTAAATAAAGACAATAACAAGGTACTAGTTCTGTTTAAATATGATGTAACTAACATGTAAATATCCTGTGTACAGCCAGAAACACACTAATCCCTTCCCCAGGATTCAGCTTTCATGATTCCAACACTCAGGATTTTAAATTTTTGTGACTGTGATTTTCAGAATTTTAGACATTAGGGACTTTATACTTTTGGGATTTAGACTTTATGGATATAGACTTTAGGAATTCTGATCTTTTGGGATTTCAACATTTGGTATTATGGTGTGCTGGATTATGTCTTTTAGGATTATGACCCAAACCCTTCCAAAGAAGATAAATTAATACAAATAGCCAATAAGCACATGAAGAGATGTTCAACATCACTAATTATTAGGGAAATGAAAATCATAACCACAATGAGATATCACTTTATACCTATTAGGATAACTATTATTTAAAAAAGAAAGAAAGAAAATAATAAATGTTTGTGAAGATGTACATATCCTTATATGTTCCTGGTGAGAATGTAAAATGGTGCAGCCACTATGGAAAATGGTATGGCAATTCCTCAAAAAATTAAGCACAGAATTAGCAAAGCAGAGACTGAGGCAAGGTTGGTGCATGCATGTTAGGTGATCCTATGGCTTAGGTGGAAGGAAATGGGAGGAGAAAAACAGGAAATGATGAGAAGGATGAAAAGCCAATATGGAGGTCACTGCTTTGGTCAATCAGGGCTCCATTCTTCCAGGATCCAAGAAACGCATAGAATGCTACTCCAAACTGTACACTTGAAGGGTGGGAGACTGGAGCATTTATCCACTAGCTTTCATCCACTATTGGTTGAGTGTTGCCTCTGGCAGCCTTAACCCTACACTTGTGCCTGCACTTGCTGGCAAACAAGTAGATTCCTGCAGCTGGAAATGATGTACACAGCAGAGGGGAGATTGAGTTTGTAAGAAGCTGTTCACAGCAGTTGTGGCTGATATCAGTTGTGGTTTTAAGAATGTGACATGAAAAACAGAGGCATACGATACCTTTGTTAATGATTGGTTTATTTCATATCTAGGTGTCCTTGAAGTCTCAGGGTTTCAGATGGTAGTGGAAATTATGAACTCCTTAAACAAGTTCTGCAAATGACAGAAAGCTGACACGAGAAAGACCAAGGTAGATAGGGATATGATCCTTAAGGGAATGGCCCCTGATTTTTTAGGAGCAAGAGCTCACTCACATTCACATTCACATGCTATCATCTGAACCCCAGTGACACTGAATATTCTGGTACAATAATTTGCATTTTACAAGTAAAGAAACACAAGAGATGTGGAGATTCTCAGCTATTTATTAACAAATTGGGACTACATCCCATTTTCTTGTTTATTATCTCAGATTCTTTTCCCAAGGTTCTACTTCCTTCCAGTGTTGCTAATGTGTTCGGAGTTTCCTTCTCTTCATGCCCTAGTTAGGTCTGGTATATCTTTTTTGCATTTTACATGATTACTTGACCTAGCTTATTTCATTGATATGTTGTTCACTTGTTTGAGTATCAGGCTACTCATCTTTAAAAAGGGAGAGTCTAGGATGTCTCACTTTCCCTCAGTTCCAATATTCTATATTCCTTTGCCTGCATGTGCTATACATGCTTTGCATGTCCTGATAACAGGAACTTAGATGTGCATTTAAAACAATAAACTATACACATGTAAATTTCTTGCTATATTTGGGACCTCTTCTCTAGAGGAAATGATACATTTAGAAGTAAATTTTGAGTTGTCAAATCTAGAAAAACACATTTGCAAAGTTTATAGAAAGACAGCTTAGCAACTTTTGAAGGTGAAAAATCTTAGTTACTTTTTGGTAAAACTGATTGATTTTGTCATATTCATTTTATTTAGTTGAAAAAGTTAAAACTAACACTAATATAAAATATGTGTAAAGGAATATTTGATATACCTTTTTTAATTTGGAAAAATAAAACAAAAGACAAAAGGCATCTGAATATATATACAATTATATATATGAATTAAATATATAAAACATTTATAAATACCTCCTATTTTTATATTTGTAGTTCAAAAAATGTATTTTGAATGTATCTCAATTGAAACAACTTGGGAAGGTATACATAGATTATGCCAAGAACATAAATACTGTGAAATTTACATTGTCAGATACCTGATTTACTTGAATGAAAATCTCTGAAACAAAATGAGTTACAAAATAATTGTATGCCTCAGTCTCTCAATCTGTAACAATAGAATAGCAGTACCTTTTCTTATTCTTCCTGTTCGAGGAGTGTTTTGCTGAAAAAATAATTCTCCTTGAAAAGGCTTTAAGCACATTAATAGAAGGATGTTATTAACATTCAAGGTAGTGTTATGCTGTTGGATAATGGAGGAAAAAATTGGTCAGTTCCTACCACCTACTGCAGATTTGGCATGCAAGAAAGTATGTAGTTTTATGAATAGAAGTGCAAACAAAACTTGATTTTCAAAAATAGCTCCTTAAAACTGCCACTCAGGAATGCTTTGCTTCTGGTTCCTTAATTGAAAGGCTACTGCTAAGGCTGGTTTTGGGATCTCTTTCACTCAGTGATGTCTTGCCTTTTTGTTTAGGAAGTTATACTTATATCAATGTATTTTTTATTAAATGCCTAAGAGTACTGTGCCTAGTCCTATGCTTGGATATTGAAAGGCCTATCAAAAATGGTTAAGTGTGGCAAGCTCATGGACTTTTTGAAGGATTTCCTTTCCCCTAGTGAAACAAATAGAGAAGTGTATAACACTAAATAAAAAGTATCATCAGCTGTATTATAGATAAGGACACAGGAGAATCATATACTTGGGATCTGCATCAGTTTTACCAGAATTAACCCATCCTAAAATTGGGTTTTGATGAGTTAGCATTAATCAAATCATGTGGCCTTATCATTTTTGAGTGATACTAATAAACGGAGTTTCTCAAAATGCAAACCTGAGGATCTAACATTGGACAAGAGAGAGAATAGCAGCGAACGAAAGAGCCAGTCTAATCAAGGTGACATTTTATCTATGGCAATGTAAGGGTAATAGACACTTTTCTTTTTACTTTGTCCATGGTATCCAACAATAATCAATCATGAAGATTATTAACTATAACTTCAGAATCCTCCTTAACTCAGTGTTCAAGAGGAGAGGAGGGCAATATTTTTACTAAGTTGTCAGATAGTACATATTTTATGCATGTGGACAACACGGTCTCTGTTGCAACTACTCTGCTGTTGTAGTGCAATTTGTAGCGCAAAAGCAGACAGAGGCTATATAAACAAATGGGTGTGGCTATGTTCTAATAAAATATCTCCGAAACCAAAAAGCTGGCCTGTGGGCCATAGTTTAGTGATTTCTGGTTGAGAGAGCCATTATGATTCAATCACAGTAGCACATAAAAATTAACCTGCTTGCCACTCCTGGTTTTGAGGCAGCTTTAATATGTCTGACCTTTTCATGTTCAATTTAACCACAAAATTTAAGCTAAATGGGTTCTCTATCTTCCAGTTCCGGCTTAGTATCTTGCTAATTCTGTTACTTCTGCTGGAGATTTTCTTTCTTTCTTTTTTTTAACCATTCTGAGCCTCAGTTTACCATTTGGTAAAGTAATATAATAACAATATAGGGTTTCTTTAAGAGTCAAATGAAAAAATACAGATGAAACCATTTGTAAATCATAAGACACTACAGTATTTGAATAAAACAACAATTGTACTTAACAGGTGAATGTGCTGTATAAAGATCACTTTGGAAAAGATATTTTTAATCAGATAAAACATGCAACACTTTTTATTGAAAATCTACTTTTCTATCTTTCCTTTGTTTAAAAGGCCTTTTATTGCAGCTAAAAAGCAAGGGACCTAACTAAAATTGTATGGACAGAATTTTGATCTCTTACTTATAGCTTTTATGATATTTCTTCATCTAAGAGTCTTAATCCAATGACAAAGTTTGTGTTTGGGGAAAAATAAAATCACTGTACCAGATTCCTCAGCTAGAAACCATGCATCTGAGTCCTGAGAAAATTATCAAGTCAAGCAATACAATGTTTTACCAATGAGCCAAATAGCAATGTTTATTCTAGGCTGTAATCCATGTTATCAGAGTAGAAACACAATACAAATGCATACAAAATGAGTAAAGAAAATTTGGCAAGAAAGCTGAAAAACAGATTAGAGGAACTGTCTGATTTATTGAGAGAATAAATGCTTGTACTTCTGAGTGCCAAAATGTCCCCTAATCAATAGTTTCTAAACTTTAATTGATGTGAATAATGTCAATGTAAACAGTTGGCTAAAGATATATGAAATAGTTAATAAATGAGATCCTCTACAGTGATAATGCCTTTTATTGGATGAAAGAAGGATAATCTTTTATATAGCATTTAAAATGCAATTCGAGTGGAAAATATTGTAATAAAGATCACCTTCACTTAATGAATATTACTCTGAACATAATTTGAGACTTTATTAATGAGTTGTAAGTATGTAATTTGTTGGCTTGAATCTTTAAAGACCATAAGAGATATATGGAAACTAAATTCTTGAATAGCTACCTGATTCACTTTATGGGCACTTTTTCAGAAGAAAACAGTTGAAACCCTGTTGAATCCCTATAATCTTTGTAGAGTATTAATACAACTACATTTTTGAACCAAATTATAAAATATTTTCCTCCAAAGTTACTTTTACTTAGTAAAAAATGTATGGTGCTGTTTTTATTTTGTCTTTTAAGTTTTCAGCAACATTTTGACTATTATCTCTACAATGGCAATAATTCTTTGCTTCCTTTTTGGTTTCAATTCAACTTCTGTTTTGTATTAATCCTTTTCTTTAGAAAATAAGGATTGAAACTTCTCGTTAGCACAGTATCATGTCCTTTTTATAAGGGGAAAGCTTATCCTGAGCAAAACTCAAAAGATAATGCCATGAGTGACTGAAAACAAGTTGTATTTTCACAAATAAGGGGAAACAATTAGATTTTGTCTTCTGCTCTTGCCAGGGCTCGGTCTCTGACGTGTTTTTTTCTGATTTCTGATTTCATCATGGTTCTGGAGGATGAAAGCTACTAAACTTTTGAAATTCTATAGAGCTTATCATTAGTCCCTAAAGGTTTCTTAATGTCTCAAGACCTCAATTTCAAAATCTTTTATGAACAAGGCCACCATCCTTGTTTATCACACAAAGTCATTAAATGTGTGAAAAAACTTTGCACACTGTGACACACTACATATTTATAGTATTTATATTAGCGATAAAGTAAGGTTGTGGGCATCGATGAAAATAACTTACACATAAAGATATTTTCTATTCTTTAAAAAGAATTTATTTAACACTGATAATAAAGGAGAGAATTTGGTTAGTAGGCAGTGTATAAAATAAACTTTTTGATCAAGCTAGAGCAAGGAAAGCAGATTCATTTTTTGTAGACCACCTGCATTGCAGTCAGTCCTTGTGTGTTCTAAACTGTTCTGCTGTGGTTCTGCTTTGCTGAGAAGACAGGGCATCTTCGGGAATAGAGCACCAAGAAGCGCTAAAACACTACAGATAAGTTAGGAAAATGTGAAGAGCCTGAAAGAAAGCTTTGAGAAAAGCCCAGCCTATTACAACCCATCACTTGGATCTTCATGGCTTATAAGTCTCTTTTAGTACTATCATACAGGGGTCAGCAAACTGTGGTGTGTTGCCTGTTTTATAAATACAGTTTTGTGGGAACACAGCCTCATTCATCAGTTTACATAATGTCTATAGCTGCTTTTGCACTGCAAAGGCAGCCTTAAGTAGTTGCAACAAAAGCTGCAACAAAAGCTTTATGATGCACAAAGCCTAAAATATTTACTCCTACTCTTTACAGAAAAGTTTGCTGAGTCCTGCTCTAAGAGAAAAATGTATGTAAGTGCTGGGCTGGGCACATAGGAGGCAATCTACATTATTGTTGAATAAATGAATGTCTTAATTATATTTTAAAAAAATTTGTAAGAACCACTTCCTTCCCCTACACATGGTGAGAGAGAGAAAGAGACAGAGAGAGAGAGAGAGAGAGAATTCTAGATAGTGATTGGTGTTTAGCAATGTTACGCAGGTCAGTGCCTTTTCAGGAAAAGTAATGAGATTATAGTAAGTTCAAGATTCTAATATCATCAATTTGAGGTTTTGGTAAGACAGTAAGCCTCCCCTTAGCTGTACAGCAAGTTCCATGTATATAAAGCAACATTTGTTCTGAGACTTGCTTTCACTGTCATACTTCATGGTATAGAAGTAAGTAGGGGAGGGAATATAGAGCTACAAAAGTTTAATAGACAATCTGGTGTTTGCTCAATGACCAAATTGATTTAGGTCTTTTTTACATGGGATATTATCTGAGAAAGAGGCGAAAATGATGAACAACTGTCGAATCATTAATATTTGATATGCAAGTAAGAAATTGATATGAAAATGGGGGTCATGAGTTTAGAGGACTAGCTTTCAGAGGGGTAGGAAAGACAGGAAAATAGGTAAATCATGATTCAGGCAAATTACCATAATGGGCATATGATAATAACCCCAGTGCTATGTCCTTCTGGTGGAAGAAAGTAGTAGTACAACTTTCCTGTTACCTGCTCACAAATACAGACTTTGGAGACTGTTTCAATCAACATATCATTTCAGGTTTAAGCAATATGTTCCACCTATTTAGAAACCACAAGATAGCAGTGACTTGAAAGAAGGACTCTATTCTCAGAAGATATTAAGGTTGGGAAAGAAGAAAGGCATATTTACTTTAATGAGCCTCAGGAGCTCTACTAGCAGAAGGGTAACTTTGCTGTGAAAAAGTTTTTAGTTTTTAATATTTTGTTATTATTACTCCAACTTTATTTTTTTAATTTCTAAATAATTTCAAGCTATCCAAAAGTTGTAAAAGTAGTACAAGTAACTCCTATGCCTCTTTCTCTTTCACCTTCACCCAGTTTGACCAATTATTAATAGTTTGCCACTGATGCTCCTCCTCCTCCTTCTCTCTCTCTCTCTCTCTCTCTCTCTCTCTCTCTCTCTCTAAACATATGTGTGTGTGTGTGTGTGTGTGTACTTTGTGTTCCAAAAAGGTGTTTTAGATGTGTGTGTGAGTGTGTATGTGTGTTTTGATTAATCCCCAGTATGAATTGTTTCTCCAAGGATCCCTATATAAAAAGCTTTGATTGTATGTCAGCTATGTAGAATTATATACATACATATATAGTTTTTCCTCTCTAAAATATTTGTAAGTTTCAGTGATCATTCCTCATTTCTGCTACACATTTCACATCTCTTAAAAATATTCTTTTCAACAATCACAGTATAATTATCAAAATCATAATACTGATACTGTAGTATCATCTAAACTGCATTCTTCTTATTCAAATTACTCCAATTGTTCCAATAATGTCCTTTATAGCAACTATTTTTATTCCTGTCCAGTATCCAATACAGAATAAGATTTTGCATTCCTTTGTCATATTTCTTAGGCTCCTTTAATTTGAAAAGTTCCTGAGGGTTTCTTTATCTTTCATGACATTGACATTTTGGAGAGTTAAGACCAGTTATTTTGTATAATGTCTCTCAATTTTGGATTGTTTGAGATTCCCTCTATATTAGATTTAAGGTATGTATTTTTGGCAGGAATGCTACATATGCAATGTTGTGTTTTTATTAGTGCATCATGTCAGGAGGCACAAGGTATCGGTTTGTTTCTTTATTGGTGATGTTGACTTTGATCACTTGGATAGAGTGATTTCTGCCAGGTTTCTTTATGATATGGTTATTATTTTCCTCTTTGTAGTTATTAAGTAATTTGGGGGAGACATTTTGAAGTTGTTTGAATATATCATTTCCTCTCAAATTTTCCCTCACTAATTTTAGCATCCATCTATGATTATTACTTATGTTAATTACTATTATAGTTCCTGAAAACTGTTGACTTTTATACTAACATTCTTCCAATATTTATTAGTTGATATTCTATGTTAAGGATGCATTGTACCCTCCTCCCTCTCTCTGCTATCATCATGGACCAATAAATTCTTACTTTTTAAGGGGTTATGACCCACCAATGTTTTTGTCATCTTTATTACTATTAATGTCAAAATGTCTCAGATTTAGCCATTGGAAATCCATTCAAGATACCTTCTGTTTCCTTTTGACCTTTCCTCATCATTCTGTGAGAATTTCCTTATTTTGTGGCTCAAAAAGCTATTCTAGATGTGCATGTGTGTGTGTGTGTGTGTGTTTTGTTTCATCCCCAGTGTGAGACATTTCTCCAAGGATCCTTATATAAAAATCTTTGATTGTATATCAGCTATGTAGAATTATTTCTTCTAAATTTTCTCTTTCCTTCTTTTACCACTGTCCTGTTCTTGTTAGTCCCTTATTTCCCTTCTCTGTAGTCAAGATTGATATTTTGTTCACCCTCATGCATAAGTTGACAGCCATTCTTTAATTCTACTTGGACTGTGAGAGAAGAGAGAGAAAAAATCGGTATTGTGTATCATTAGCATTTTATTTGCTTGCCATGCCAGGTGTGTTGCTGCAGGGATGATAAAGTTGCATTCACTTTCGTGATTATATAGAGGGTGGATAATGTAGAGAAAAGAAAATGGAACTGGAATTCAGAAAGTGTAAGTTATAACATGACTCTGTTTAGATCTTTGGCAGGCCAGTTTGGTTCTCTAATCCTCAGTTTTCTCAGCTTTAAAGTGAGAAGGGCTTTCCTTTTCCAATGATCTCAAAGAAGTACTCTTCATAAGAAATTATTTTAATATATGAAATACTATCTCTTTGCCTTGAATTTATTTTTTTGCTCCATAAGAAATATAACCATTTTGTACTGGTAAATAAATAAAAATATTATCATATCAATATATTGTAACATGATGACTGATTAAATACTAATATATGTGTAGGTGTTGAAGCAAACTTGAAGCAAGATTGAGAATTGTTCTTTTTTCATAAATATATTTTTTAAATTAAATGAACAAATGATCATTTTCAGGTATTTATTTGCTTCAGTGGCTTATTATAAAGTAATTTGTCAGAATGCTAACATTTCATTGCTTTAGATGGGAGGAAGGTTTAGTGATTGTTTAGATTCTGCTTTTTACATAATAGGGGCTTTTAAATGTTGAATTTACTGAATGAAAGAAGAAATCATATCATGACGAAGGTGTCACAATATTCTTCTCACCCAAGTAAAAGCCCATGTATAACACTAAGTCCAGATAGTTTTGAGACTTGTGACTCAGAGACTGAATATACAAAGGTACAAGGTCCAGACCATATATAAAAATAGAACTCTGACCCACAAGTTCTGTGGCAACCAGTTCAGGATGCCAGATCACAACCTCTGCAATAGTTGTCCCAAAATGATCAGGACTTGGTCAATAGCTGCCACTTCCCCTAATTTTTGTCCCCATTTACAACTTAAGAACAACCAGAGGAAGCCACATTTGCTCCCCTAACCAATCACATAGGATGTCCCACTTCCTATACAAGCAGGAGGTTAGCCAGCTTCCAGCTTCCTCATGCCAGCAACCTCTGATCAGGGGATACCTGAAGCCCTCTGTCTCAGTCTGTTTGTGTTGCCGTAAGGGGATACCTGAGGCTGGCTAATTTATAAAGAAAAGAGGTTTATTTGGCTCACAATTCCGCATGCTATGCAAGAAATGTGGCTCTGGCATCTGCATCTGGTGAGGGCTTCAGACTGTTTCCACTCATGGTGGAAGAGGAAAGGGAGCCAGTGTGTGCAGAGATCACATAGTGAGAGAGGAAGTGAGGGAGGAACAAGCTCTTGTGGGAAATTAGAGAGTGAGAACTCACTCATTACTACTATAAGGATGCACAAAACCATTCATGTGGGATCCACTCCTGTGACGCAAACATCTCTCATTAGGCCCCACCTCTAACCTTGGGGATCAAATTTCAATGATCTTTAGAGTGAACAGATATCCAAACCATAGCACCCTCCCTTTATGCCACTATAAAGTATTCCCACTTCCCTGCCTGTTTTTGAGGCTCTGTCAAATGCAAGTGATGGTGGTGACTCTTGCTCTAGCAAGAACTGAACAAACAGCTTTTGCTTATTCTCATTTGAGTGGCCTTCACTTATTTCCACATAACTATTTTTTTTGAAAGATCTTTTAGTGACCTCTTACATGACCCACATTAAAAATGTCTGTAAGAAATTTGAGTTCACAATTATATTGTCAAGTTCTTTTTATCTAGCCTTTTATTGTATTTGCTAATGAAAGGTTTGTCAAGTACCTGCCTGTTTAAAATATAATTAAGAGTAAATATAAAGAGACAATTCACATCTTCTGGTCACTTAAAATCTATGCTATGCTTTCCTATGAAAACAAAATATTTCCCCTGAAATAGTTGTATAGGACTGAGGGTCAGAATATGTGGATATAATCACTCAAACAAAGCAAATTTATCTCTTTTCTATTAATATAACCTTGAAAGCTATCATTTCCTAAAATCGTATAATGCATCTTAATTAAGTTGGTGAATTCTGAAAGATGGTTGACCAATTAAAGCAATAAATACTCTCACTTGAAATAATCTCTGGGCTTAGATATCGGTTCGTACAGCTAGTTTTCTTTTACAGAGACTTGGAATTGTCTAAGCACAGGTGGTTATGGTAGCTATGGATAAACACTATTCTTTGGCTAGTAAGATATGGCTCCTAGAAAATAAAAGGCAAACCAACCCACACTTCACACTTTCTATCAAATCAGTAAGCATTTCTATACAATCTTTCTGGATGGAGTTGTCAACAATTAGGAAGGTACCATAAAATCCATTATTCTTGTTCACTTTTCCATGATAACCTATTACCATGTCTATCTACTCCATCCATTCAAATGCTACCATCTTTTAAGATAAAGCTAAATTCCCATTTACTTATTGAAATATTACAGAATCTCATTTGGGCTCAGTGACAGTTTTCTCTTTTCAAGTCTACTGCTTTATAACTTATGCCAAATAGCATTTCTACAATTGGACCAAATAATTCTTGAAGGCAGAGACTATGTCTTGAATTGTCTTTGGATCTCTCATGGAATATTTTACCACTGTCTCCTTGCATGTGTGTTGAATTGAATGGAAATTTGTTGGATTTAATTCACTGCATTTAATTCTGGCTTGTACCTCATGTGCCACGGTGCTTAGGGTGATTATGAATACAGGGCAGGTACTCATTAAAAGTTTTTTTGGCTAATTAGTAGTTACTGCTCCATTTTTAAGTCATAGCCTAGGAACTAAGAAAATTTGATAGATAAAAGGTATCACAAAGTACTATTTAATGACTCTGTAGGTTTATCTTTATGTATGTATATATATACTTTAATTCTGAGTCACAGTTTATGGTCATTAATCCTCATATTCCATGGTAGGACAAAGGATAAGGAATCCAGTCAAATTGAGCTGAGAAACTATCTTCTGACTCTAGGATCTTGTGTTATAGGTTGTTCTCTTTTATTGCTTAAATAAACACTGTCTCTTACATTGGTTCCCTAGATACATCATCAATTACTTATAGATTATTAAAGATAGTTATATTTTCATAGAAGATCACTCATAAAGGTCATGCACAGGTATATTAATTTCTTTCCTTGCTCTTCACTATTTAAAAGGAGAAGTAATTATTATTTCTTTGTAATTTTCAGCATTATCTTTTGTCTTAATATGGGAGATTCTTTTTTTAAAAAAAATTGTTATTGGAGGAGAGTTGGTCATAAGGAACCAAAGAACAAATATTTATTGAATGCCTAATATGTATCAGATTTTCTTATCTCACTGAATTCTTGTTAAAGTTTTGTTAAGTGGGATTTACAACTACATTTTTTACTTGAAATTTGATACTCAAAGAGGTTTCACAGTTAAAAATTGATACTCAAAAAGGTTAAATTATGTGAAATTAGGTGTTTTCTTTCATTATGCTTGGTTAGATTGCACCATATCTTTTAATTAAGAAGATAATTGTTATAAGTACATTTATGTCTAAATAAACATATGTACATGAAGACTTAAGAATAAATGTTTTTTACAGAATTTCCCTTTTATGAGTTTTAATATTCACTTCAAATAAACAAGTGTCCCTTCTTAAATTTCTCAGGCCTAGTAAAGAAAAATAAAAAAAAGTTATTTACCTGTTTTTCCTTGAGAGCACTTAGCAATTCCTTCTTCAGTGATAATTAACTCAACTTTTAACAGCATCACACAGATCATTATCTCTCTTCTCTCTTTCTCTGTTTCTGTCTCTCTCTTTTTCTCTCTCACACACATCCCTCCTCCAAAATCAGGCTTTTAAATAAGTTTTATGGCAATCAGAACTAGAAATATGACAAGTTATAACTTCACTAATGTAGTAAGCACTATTTCTAGTCAAGTCTCTTCTGCAGGCCACTAAAAAGGATTTTAGCATTAAGTGGGCCACTATCCAGAAACTCAAGAGATACACTGCTTATACATACCAGAATAGGCAAGAAACCTATTTTAGTGGAGAACTGGCTTACTTATGCAGAGTTCTACTTTTCGAATGTAAAGAAATCCCAAAACATAAATCATTAAAGTAGAATAAAATGAAAATTCTTTGGATTCTAATTTTTCGAATTATTTCAGTGTTAAGCGTTGCTCTTTCAGTATCTTTTATTGTATGCATTATTTCTCTTTTTTATCTGGTATCCTTATAACGTGAAGTAAAGGCAAGGTCTATATATTAATTGTTTTGCTTTTCATGCAGGGAAGTATCAGGGCAATGGAGCAAATCATAAATGGAGAGACAATGGCCCCTCCTCTTTAGGAGCTGATAACCATTATGGGGAAATAAGATTTACTATGTGGAGGCTGTATAAAGTAATGAATTCAATAAAAATCCATTGCTACAGAAATCCAGAAGTGGGACAGCATGTGAAGTAGAAGATGAGAAGGAGGTTGAAAGAAGGCTTTGGAAGTAAAATATAACATATTGGTTATGATTATAAACTCTTCAATCAGAGAGACCCACCAATACTTAACCCTTGAACCTATTGTGTAATATATTAGTTGCGCCACTGTGATCAAGTTCCTGAAGTTAGATAACACTAACTCTTCTTATGTACAATGGGGATTATAATAGTAATTATCTCATAATGTTGTTAGGAAGATGAAATAAGATAATGCATGAGAAATGCCTTATTTGTGGCACATGGCAAACTTTCAATAGGAGTTATCTATTGTTGACATTGCAATTATTGAGGGAATAGTAATTGAAATTGGTTTTGAAGTTATAATTAGATTTACACTAAATTTACATTAGAATTGATAGAAATAAAAAGGCAGGTAACTATGGTTCTAAAATAGTTAAAGCCATTGGTTATGGGGAGCACCAAATGTGAAAGGCAATTTGACATAATAACTTTTCTTGACATGGTATATGGTACTTTACAGTTTGTGAAATAATTTCGTTGATATAATGGCATTGTAGTCTTTCAAAAATTTTGTGAAGGAAGAGCTATTATCTCAAGTTTAAAAATTGCAAAAGTGAATCTCAGGGAAGCTAAGTCCTGTACGCATATCAAGAATGTGAATTCGAATCCATGCTCAGCACTCTTCCAACTGAATTACAGTTTGCTCAATGAACCGGCTGAAGGTTGATGTTTGGAGATAAGCTTCAGTAAGTACATTATGGTTTTGATTGCCAAGAATGAAGTGTTTGCATTTGCTTTAAAAAGGAATGCAGAGTTAAACTGAACTGGTAAGTGGAAGCTTGACATAAGGAAACTGGATGAAAATTTTGGTCATTTATACAAGGATAAAAATTAAGAGAAACTACAAGAAGAGGGCCATACTCCATAATCTTCATTGCAGGACCCCCAGAGTAGGAACTAAGAAACGTTTGTTAAGTTAAAGGGCATGTGATGCAAGGGAAACTGATAGTGGGCTATTAAAGTGATCTGATATGAAGGGTATAGGAGCGGACCATTGATTGGGAACAAAGAAAAACAGAATCGACCTGAAAATTTTTATTATCAATAGGAGAAGGAAACAAGGAGGATGTAGTAGTTATTAAATAATAAATAACAACTGCATGCTTCTTACAGAGAGTTGTGTTCCCAATTTCCAAGTAACAGAGTATCTACTTTTTACTTTGAGAGGACTAGATTACTAAGTTGAGAAATGTATGTTCCGGACTATTTTATTTTTTTATTTTTATTTTTGTCTCTAAATCTCTAGTAAAGAGGAATGAGTGGAAGAGGTGAATCTCAAGCTTGTTATTTTTTCCTGGACAGACAAAGAGCATGGGTAACATTTTAAAATTAATATATAAAGTTTATACATTTTCATGGAGTGTATGTGGTATTTTGTTACATTCAATCTGGTTACCTTCAGAGAAAGTGTGAGAATCCTTCCTTACATATCACCATCAACTCACTAGGTGTTTAGGAATCCATTTGGCCCCACTCTCCTTCACCTCCACTTATGGAGGTAGCCTAAAGGGGTAAGGCAGATGGGCAATGACTCAGACTCAGGAACATAGATGAAGAGTCACAGGAAGGGAAGGATACCACCACACGTCCTTAGCATGGAGGATGAGCTGTGCCTACTCAAGTAGAGACCAGGTGAGCCTGAGTGTGACTGGCTTAATTGATGATTACATACTCAGCTCCCATGTGACTCCCAGATGCTAGTAAAAATAGACCCCATTTGAAAGGAGGCCTGGTGATCAGCAGGCTCTGGCTCTAGTCTTGAGTTTTCAGGTTCAATCTCCTTTGTAGGGCCCTGGCAACCCTCTTAAGGCCTTCCTCTTCCCTTCCTCGTTTTCATTCTAATCTGCTCCTGCAAGGACACCTTGAAAAACTTCTCTAATCTGGGAGGAAATTCTGGCTCTCATTTATCATGATTTTTATTATTTTAGGTCATTTATAACAGTCTGAATTAAATGTATTCTCTAGGAGTTCTCATTAAAAATTTTCTGAAAAGAGAATGCTTTCAAATGGGAAAAATGTCAGACTTACGAATATATAGGGAATATTATAATATTTCCCACAAATGTTGGAAAAATATATAATCATAGGGATTACTGCACTTTATTATAAGAAGTATAATTAAAATGATCTAGCACAATCATTGTCCTTTTTCTGTGTGTAAAGGGGTTGCTGATTTGAAAATAAAACAGATATCAAGCATTTCCCATGCTTGCTTTATATAACATCGAGGTTTTAAATAATACATCACTTTATTTAAAATCTATTTACATGGTAATTGCCACTGTATAATGTATGAAAGATCACTTCACTGAGTTTAAATCTGGTTTGCAATGTAGGATTGACATATATTTTATTATTTTTTTAAAAAGCCTCTTAAATTACCCTTTGTGTATCTCTGAAACACAAGTGGCTATTTTTAGAAAAATAATCATGAACTCTAGCTGTTGCTAACCTGTTTTGTGATCCTTTGCTTTTTAGATTTGGTTGCCTTTCTGAAGTGCCATTCTGCTTCTTTAAAAAGGGAGGCAGAAACAGGAGTCGAACGTCCTATGACCTTCACAGAGACCTTATGCATAGTAAGGGCTAAATTAATATCTGTCTAGTAATTTCACCACTACGATCATCAGTCAGAAAAAGAGGATCTTACCTGTTTAAGTATAAAATTAAGAAATGTATTTATTATGGGGAAAACCTAATGGTGAACTCAGCTCAACACATGACAACGTCACTTTTCTGTGTGAGGGTTTTCAAATGACTTCATTGTACCCCAGAAGATGCAGTCCATGGACGTTTTAAAATTTCTGTCTGTACTCACATATTAGGTGATTTCATCCAGTTTCCTGGCTTTAAATACCATCTACATGCAGATGATTCCCAAATTTATATCTCCTCCCAGAGCAGTCTCTGCGCCTCAGTCTTATATGTCCAAAAGTCCTTCCAGCATCTGCACTTGGATATCTAAAAGGGATCAAAATAAAATTCATGACATAATAGAAATTATATGACTATAAAGGCCGTAATATTAATTAAAAACTTAACAGATGTAGAAAATAAAAAAAATTGATTCCATTGCAATTGAATGATCACTTTCTGGTGCAGGTAGAGTAATGGAGTTAAATGAATGTATGGATTAGATCACATTTGTCTGCAAATGGCAAAAAATAAACTTAAAATTGTTTAAAAATAAGAATTTTTATTGGTCCTCATAACTGGACAGACTTAGGACAGGAAACAACAGATCTCTAGATCTGTTTCTGTATGCTGGTGGGTTTTTTTCTTATGCCTTTCACCATATATAAACTTATGCTTTGTTAAGCTTCCTTTATGATGGCAGGATGGCTATCAGCAGCCATTGGGGTAATGGAGTTCCATGTCTGTATCCAACAGAGGGGAGAAAGAGAGTGAGAGAGAAAGAGAGAGAGAGAGAGAGAGAGAGAGAGAGAGAGAGAGAGAGAGAGAGAGATTGACTTTCCACGGTTCTTTCCGGGAACACCTAAGCAAAGTTTTTCTCATATGTCATTGGACCATACTAGCTTAGGCCATTCTACATCTGAATTTTGTTAAGGTATCAGCCCTCTCCTATGAAGCTCATATCCCACTGAGTAAGCTAACACTAACCCCATCTCTAGAGATGGATTTATATTTGTCTGAACCAAATGGGCAACATCCATTCCTCTGCCAGTAAGTTGATTCTGACATCCAGACTACGGCAGTTTCCATGTGATATCATCCTAGAGACTAGGGATATGGATCATCATTGAAAGAATTATGTGCAACAGTTTGTAGCAAGTGAAGAAAGCCTGGATGTGAATGCCTAGAAGTGAATAAGAAGGATATCACCTGGTTGGAAGTAGCAAGTAATTTCATGACTCAAAGGCAAGCCAACCAGTAGGCAGAGCTGAGAGATTCATTAGGAAATTAGGTGAAAGCCAGGCATTTATCTAGATTTTATGGGATATAAAGATTAAAGAATTCAGTGTGGGTATCAAGAAGATGAGTACAAAAATCTGCATACAAAATTACTTGAAGGGCTTTAAAAGGGGCCCATGCAAGTGACTGCCTCTAAAGCTTTAACTTTTCAGTGGATCCATCTCTGATGGCAACACCACTAAAGCCCTTATCTTCCACCTTGCCAACTCTGAACTTCCAGCTAATTGAGTAAATAAATTCTACATTAGTACCTAGAAGTGAAATCATCCTAACTGGTACAGGGGTATGCATGGGAATATGAACAAATGCAGTGTTCAGGAATGACTCTTACCCATACTGTTTCCTACTGTTGGAGAATAGTAGCCTATTGTACCTATGATTATTAACTTACTTTTTTAAAAAATAGATCTCTTGAATGTATTCCTCTTTTCTAACAAAAATTTTGTATTTGTTGACCAACATCTCCCCAACCTCCTCCCTTCCCCTGCTGGCCCCTGGTAACTACCATTCTACTCTCTACTTCTATGAATTTGACTTTTCTAGCTCCCACATACAAGTGACATCATGCAATATTTGTCTTTTTGCACCTGTCTTATTTCACTTAACATAGTGTGGCAAATGACAGGATTTCCTTCTTTTGTAAGGTTGAATAGTATTCCATTGTATATATATATATATATATACCACGTTTTCTTTATCCATTTACCTGTTTTGTACACTTAGGTTGATTCTGTATCTTTGCTATTGTGAATAGTGCTGCAATGAACCTGGGAGTGGAGATATCTCTTCAACATACTGAATTCATTTCTTTTGAATACACACCCAGTAGTGGGTTTACTGGATATATTATTTTTATTTTCAAATTTGCAATTCATTGTAATTAGAGAGATTGTACATTATAATTATTTTTAATTGACATATAATTGCACATATTTATGGGGTACAGTGTGATATTTTGATACAAGTATACAGTGTGTAATGATCAAATCAGGGTATTTGCTCATCCATAACCTCAAACTTCTATCTTTTCTTTGTGTTGGAAACATTCAGAACCCTCTTTTCTAGCTATTTGAAAATACACAACCAATTATTAACTATAGTCACCCTATAGTGCTAGAACTACAGTCCCCAACCACCGGGCTGTGGACAGTTACCCGTCCGGTCCGTGGTCTGTTAGGAACCGGGCCCACAGCAGGAAGTGAGTGGCTGGCAAGCGAGCAAAATTCATCAGTATTTACAGCCGCTCCCCATTGCTCGCATCACTGCCTGAGCTCTGCCTCCAGTCAGATCAGCCATGGCATTAGATTCTCACAGGTGAGTGAGCCCTACTGCAAACTGCTCATATAGGGGATCTAGGTTGCACTCTTTATGAGAATCTAATGCCTGATGACCCGAGGTGGTGACACTAGCTCTGGGGAGTGGCTGCAAATATGGATTATCATTAACAGAGAGGTTTGACTGCACAGAAACCACAATGAATCAATTGCTTGCAGACTCATATCAGAACCCTGTCCGTGAATGGCAAGTGGCAATAAAGCTGCATCTGATGCAGGCTTTATAGTGTCAAGTGAGCATCTTACTTTAATTGTAAAGCTTCATCTGGTGCAGGCTTTATAGTGTCAAGTGAGCTGATGTTCTTCAACTGTACAGCTACATGTGATGGCAGGCTTTAAGTCAGAATGCAACATTTATTTTAGTTCCTGTGTGGCCTGCCCATTATTTTATTTACCACTTCCATCCGTGCCTGTCTCCCGCACCGTGCACTTGTCTCAGTCACAGTTTCGTTAAGCCCACAAGCTAACCCTAGCAAAAATGAGTAAAAAACAAACATCACTGGAGAGCTTCTTTGAAACGGGGAAAAGACCCAATGATGAGATAGCAGAAGACTCTAAGAGGGCCAAAAAAAAAAAAAAAAAAAAAGAAAAGAAAAAAAACCAAAGCTGCATTTAAAAGAAAGTACCAAGAGTCCTACTTAAATTACAAGTTCATTACAAGTTAATTGAATGTGATTCACATTCTCTAAGTCTGCTTTGTATAATATGTAGCGACCAGCTATCTAATGAAGCCATGAAACCTTCAAAACTGCTTTGCCATGTAGAGACCAAGCACCTTGTATCAAAAGACAGGCCTTTGAAGTTTGTCAAAAGGGAAAAAAAAGTGAACACAAAGAATGGAAGCAATTATTGAAGGGCACCAGTTCCTCAAATATATCTGCACTGAGAGCATCATTCTTAGTGGCTAACAGCATTGCTAAAGCTATGAAGCCCTTTACTCTTGGTGAAGAGTTGATCCTGCCTGCTGCTAAGAACAGTTGCCGTGTACTTGTAGGAGAGGCTGCAGTTCAAAAGGTGGCACAAGTTTGTCTTTTGGCTAGCACCATAACTACATTAATTGATGAAATAGCAGAAGATATTGAGGCACAATTGTTAGAGAGGATTAATGAGTCACTGTGGAATGCAATCCAGGTTGAGGAGTCTACCAATGTTGACAACGAGGCACCAATGCTTGTTTTGTGTGATATATTTTTCAGGAGGATGTGTATGAGTATACGTTTTGTGCACTTTTGTTGCCAACTAATATCAGAGCTACAGAACTATTCAAGTATTTGAATGATTACATACCAGGAAAACTGAATTGGTCATTTTGTGTTGGTATATGCACCGATGGAGAGGCTGCCGTGACTGGATGGCTTTCTGGTTTCACTACTGGGGTCAAGGAGGTTGCTTCTGAATGTGAGTCTAAGCAGTGTGTTATCCATAGAGAAATGCTGGCTAGCTGAAAAAGTCACCTGAACTAAACAACATTTTGCAGGCTGTGGTTAAAATTATCAGCTACCTTAAAGTACAAGCCCTTAACTCACTTCTGTTTGTGCAGCTCTATGAGGAGATGGACGTAGAGCACACATGTCTTCTCTTATACACAGAAGTGAGATGGCTTTCTAAAGGTAGACCACTGGCCAGAGTTTTCAATTTATGAGAGCCGCTGCAGAGATTTCTTTTAGAAAAGCAGTCACCACTGGCAGCACATTTCAGTGACACAAAATGGGTCGCAAAACTTGCTTACTTGTGTGACATATTCAACATGCTCAGCGAACTGAATCTGTTACGTTGGGGGAGAACGGCAACTGTGTTCAAGTCGGCAGATAAAGTGGCTGCATTCAAAGCCAAACTGGAATTATGGGGGCAATGAGTGAACATTGGGATTTTTGACATGTTTCAAACATTAGCAGAGATTTTCAAAGAGATTGAGCCAGGCCCTTCTTTCTCCCAACTGGTGATCACCTATCTCAGTTCTCAAAAGAGTTTGAGCATTACTTCCCAACCTCAAAAGACCCCCCCAAACTGGGAAGGAATGGACCCACAACCCATTTGTGAATAAGCCAGATGAATCGACTTTGTCCATGCTAGAAGAGGATCCAACTGCTTGAGATCCCAAATGACGGTGGCCTTAAAAGTATGTTTGAGACAACCTCAAATCTCCATATAATCTGGATTAAAGTCAAGGCAGAATATCCTGAGATTGCCACAAAAGCACTGAAAGGCCTGCTTCCATTTCCAACATCCTATATTTGTGAAGCAGGGTTTTCTGCAGTGAGAGCAACCAAAATGAGATTACAGAGTAGACTGGACATAAGCAACACACTTCAGATGTCACTGTCTCCCAACACCCCCAGATGGGACCGTCTAGTTGCAGGAAAACAAGCTCAGGACTCCCACTGATTCTGCATTATGGTGAGTTGTATAATTATTTCATTATATATTATAATATAATAGTAATAGAAATAAAGTGCACAATAAATGTAATACACTTGAATCCTCCAGAAACCATCCCCCTTTCACCCCATGGTCCGTGGAAAAATTGTCTTCCATGAAACCAGTCCCTGGTGCCAAAAATGTTGGGGACCACTGCTATAGAACTTAGTCTTCCTATCTAGCTATAATTTTCTGTTTGTTAACCAACCTCTTCCTATCCCCCTCCTCACTACACCTCTGATCCTTTAGTAACCACTATTCTACTGTCTACTTTTATGAAGTCAGTGTTTTTTTTGTTTTTTTTTTTTTTCAGCTTCTACAGATAAGCAAGAATGTGAAGTGCATAGCATTCTGTGCCTGGTTTATTTCACTTAATATGACGTCCTCTGGGCTCATCCATGTTGCCGACAATGACAGAACTTCATTTTTTTATGGCTGAATAGTATTCCATTGTGTATATAGACCACATTTTCTTTATCCACTCATCTGTTGATGGACACATGGGCTGATTCCATATCTTGGCTCTTATGAATAGTGCTGCAATAAACATGGGAGTGTAGATATCTGTTTGATATCCTTTCTTTTGGATACATACCCACTAGTGGTATTGCTGGATCACATAGTAGTTCTGTTTTTAGTTTATCAAGGAATCTCTATATTGTTTTCCATAATGGCTGTACTAATTTTTATTCCTACCAACAGTGCATAATAGTTCCCCCTTTTTCTGCATCCTTGGCAGTATTTTTTTTTTTTGTCATTTCTATAATAGCCATTCTGACTGTGGTGAGATGATATCTAATTGTGGTTTTGATTTGCATTTTCCTGGTGATTAGCAATGGTGAGCATTTTTTTCATATACTTGTTGGCCATTTATATGCTGTTTTTGAAAATGTCTATTCAGATCATTTGCCCATTTTTAATTAGATTATCAGGTGTTTTTGCTGTTGAGTTGTTTGAGTTCTTTTTACATTCTGGATATTAATTTCTTGTCATATGAATAATATGAAAATGTTTTCTCCCATTCTGCACATTGTCTCTTCACTCTGTTGAATGTTTCCTTTGCTGTTCAGAAGCTTTTTAGTTTGATATAATCCCATTTGTGAATTTTTGCTTTTGAGGTCTTATCCATAAAATCTTTGACCAGATCAATTTCTTAAAGCATTTCCCCTAAATTTTATTCCAGTAGTTTTGTAGTTTCAGGTCTTACATTTAAGTCCTTTATTCATTTTGAGTTTATTTTTGTATATGGTGAGATAGGGATCTAGTTTTATTCTTCCACGTATGGATATCCAGTTTTCCCAGCACCATTTATTGAAAAAACTGTCTTTTCTTCAATGTAGGTTCTTGATGGCTTGTTGGAAATCAGTTAGTTGTAAATACATGAATTTATTTCTGGGTTTTCTATTCTGTTCCATTGGTCTATGTGTCTGTTTTTATACAAGTACCATGCTGTTTTGGTTACTATATATTTGTAATATATTTTAAAGTCAGGTAGTGTGATGCCTCCAGCTTTTTCCTTTTTGCTCAGGATTGCTTTGGCTATTTGGGGTCTTTTGTGGTTTCACACAAATTTAAAATTGTTGGATTTTCTATTTCTGTGAAGAATGTTAGTAGTATTTGATAGCAATCTGTAGATTGCTTTAGGTCAGTGGTCCCCAACATTTTTGGCACCAGGGACTGGTCTCATGGAAGACAATTTTTTCATGGACTTTGTTGGGGGGAGGTTTGGGGATGAGGCAAGTGCATTATATTTATTGTGCAGTCAAACCTCTCTGCTAATGATAATATGTATTTCCAGCTGCTCCCCAGTGCTGGCATCACCACTTCAGCTCCACCTCAGATCATCAGGCATTAGATTCTCATAAGGAGTGTGCAACCTAGATCCCCTACATGTGTAGGTTACAGTAGGGTTCGTGCTCCTGTAAGAATTTAATGCGACCACTGATCTGACATGAGGCAGAGCTCAGGTGGTGATGCAAGCAATGGGGAGCAGCTGTAAATACAGATGACACTTTGCTCTCTTCCTTGTTGCTCACCTCCTGCTGTGTGGCCCAGTTCCTAACAGGCCACAGACTTGGGGCCCAGGGCTTGGGGACCACAGCTTTAGGTAGTACACTGAATCTATTCTTAATTTTCTAAGACATTAATGATTTTAAAATTTAGCATCTTAGAAGCAATTGCCTTTTAACAGTAATGACTTACAGTATTAAAAATAGTTTTATTAGAGTACTAATCACACATCCTGGACAGGTAAAAGCTGATCTATTTGAAGTCTTTGAATTCCTACTCTGCCTCCCTTTGGTGTCCTAGCGAGATTTTATGCAGCCCTAAATGTTTGTTAAGCTTAGATTTCAAACCACCGACCTTTTCCAAAGCTTTTATTATACAGATAAGGAAAAAAAAGCCCAGAAAGGTGAGCAAGCTTGTCTTGTAAGTGTTCAGGAATAGATCTATGATGAAACCAAACTTTGTGACTCATAAATTCTTCTTTTCATTAGTCAGCATTGTCTCTTTGATAGAGTTGTTTTCCTATCAAGTTTAAATAATACCCTAATATAAAAAAAGACAGTTGATTTTTATCACATATACTTTAAATGACAAAATAGAAGACCCTCAACTTGTCAAAAGTTAGAGAAAAATCTAATTTTGGTAAGCTCAACAGTTGTTTGGAATGAAAAACACTTCACTACTATCGGCTGATTTGTATGCATCTATAAATATATTAAAAATTATAATTTCTATTAATAGTAGTTGCTCTTGAATACGTGATTCATATTTTTGAAGGCTGAAAGTTGGCACTGAAGAAAAATCTTCACTGTCTTATGAGTAAATGGCCCTTATTTGGACCATCTTTTCTTTAGAATTTGATGAACTTAGCATCCTCCAAACTCAGGAATTATTAGTCCTTAGTTTTTTCTTCATTTATGTATGCTTGAATTTTTTCAAGAAATATTTATAAATTATTTGCCTGTGGTGAGCAACCCAGATATGATTTCAACATTCAACACACTCTTAAGTTTAGTGATGGCAGCAGAACATTAGAAAATGCATAAATACATACATTAATAAGGAACCAGTTGTGGTGAAAATTAATAGGGATGAATTTATATGGAGAGAGTGGTAGAGGAAACTTTTCTAAGGAGTGGAAATTTAAGCTTAGGCATGTAAATCAAAGATAAAAAGATGCCATCCATGCAACTAGCTGGGGAAGGATTTCGAGTAGAAGGAGGGAGTGTTTATAAGGGCCTTGTGAAAGAAAAGAAAGCTTTATGTGTTCTTTGAGTTGAAAGAAGGACGATGTTGCTGAAATATCGTGAGAAATTAATGAGAGTGGCTTAAGAAAGGTTTTATTAAGAATTAAATTTTTTCACAGGTGGGGATAAGAACCAGGTTATGCCCAATCTTTTATATCACAGTAAGTATGGCAAATATTTCCAAAGATGTCTACAGCAATATTTTCCATCCCACTTACTTTTTTGCAATGATATATTGCTATTTTTCACTGAAATATGGAGTCTATTTCTCCACCCCCATAAATCTGGGAGGATCCTAAATTGCTTCGTAATTGTGACATTGTGTCTATTCCAAGTGGGGCCTATTCCAAGTGGGGCCTTTAACTGGCCTGGAAGCTTTCACTTCTTTCTTTTTGAAAGACAGCTGACATGTAAGAGGCATGATTTCTCTTGTGACCATGATGCTCAGAGGATCCATGCTACCTGGAAAGGCCTTCGATGATGGAAAGTCATGTGGAGATAAAGAGAGGCCAAGGAACGCGCAGGTGCTATCAAAGTGAATGACGAAGTATTCTGGGAATGGATCTTTCAGCCTCAACAACCCCCAGCTGATGCCTTATGGATCTGAGACAAACCTTCCAGCCAAGCCCTTCCTAAATTCCTGATGCTCAAAATCATGAGAAATATAAATGATTATCATAATCCAAGAAGTCTTATGGTAGTTTTTTACATAGTAATAGATAGCCAAAGCATTAAGAAATTTGAATTTTATTATAAATACAATGAACAGCCAATGAAGAGTTGTATTTTAAGCAGCAGACAATATTATCTGAATTATTAAAATTGTTATGTGGAAAATTGATAGAGGGCTGGACAAAGAGAAAGAGAAATGCATTTGGGAGTCTAGTGGTACCTAGCTTTTTGACATTCTGGTTTCGTTCAGGCAGCCTCTGCTTAGGAAGTTAGGCTGCGCCTGAGCTGTGAAGGCCCTAGAAGTTAGACACAATTAAGGCTCATTTCTCTTTGATTCCACATTATCCTCCAGTGGATGGCATACCACTGTAATTTTAGTACTTGTTCATCCTTATCTCTAGGCCTCGTGTTAAATTCTTGTTCATCATTCCCTTTCAGATTGTCTTTGTTATAATTTCAAATTTTTATTCATGAAAGATCAATGCATCCACATGACAAAAATAATGTCAAAAAAACAAATAAACCAAAGATAAAATAAACAAAATAAAACTCCAAACAGCTGTACATTTTAAGCATGAGGCCAGAGAATATCTGGGGCAGCTGTATATAAATTCCCTGTCAGGAGAGATTATAATAGATTTCTGCGCCTTTAGAAATAATAATTATCAGTCACTTTCATGGCATTTTTGTAGATTTAAATAATCCATATCCCTTTTATTTCTCTCTGTATTCACTATTCTGTTGGGTTCATCTCATTTTTGTCCATTTGGCTGAAATATAGCCCTTATGGGAAGATAAATAGATTTTTGAATATGACATTTCTTCACACATTATTATGGAGGGTGCTGTATGGTTTTTAAAGTGTTTTAACATGAGGTACCATCTTTGATCCTCATATCAGTTCTATTGTATAAGTGAGTAAACATTTTTATATCTAATTTGCTGATGAAAGAATTCAATGCTCAAGCAAGATAACTAAGCTGTCCAGAAGCATGTAGTTAATAAATACTAGGACTGAAACTCCAAAGAGCAAGAAATTTTGTCTGTTTGTGAATTAAAGTAATGTTTTCCCAGTGCTTAGAGTAGTAGCTGGCACATAGTAGCTGTTCAATAAATATTTGCTGAATGATGGTGAATTGAGTCAGAGATAATATAGCTTAGAATAGAAAATACACAAGGAAGGGTTGAAGTCAATGAGATATGGACATAATTCCTGATGGTGTTGGACTTGTTCTGTAACTTAAGACAAGTTATTTAATCTTTTTTGATTCTCATGTTCCTCAGATACTTACTACATTAACCTCATACATATGGCATGTGACTGCTATATGGATTAAGTTTGTTCACATATGTAAGCTGTCTGCCAAGCAGTGACACTAAATATAAGCTAAGATTCTTCTCCTTAATGAATGGTTATTTCTCTATTATATACAATATCTTTTTTTTCATTTATAAGAAGCGTAAGTTGAGGAAAAAAAGAGCTCAAGTTGACAAGTACTAGAATGGTGTTTATTTTTGTTTGTTGTTTGTAAAATAATAATAACAAAAATAATTTAATAAATAATAAAACAAAATTAGGAAATTAATTAGAACTACATATATGATACTTTTCTCCAGGGGCAGGATGATGATGATATGGACTCTCTCTGTATCTATAACCTAACTTCAACGTAGGTGATATTAAATCTGAACAACAGCAAATAATATTTTTAAAAGATTATGTCCAATCATATTCATGACTAAAATGAAATACACAGCTCAGAACTTACAGAGTTAGCTTGTTCATAATGTTCCATCTTTATTTTTATATTTTGAAGTTGGAGCTCTTATTTCTGAATTAATTCCTAAATTTGCTTCCTGGATTGATATCCGGCACTCAGTAGATAAGAAGAGGCATGATGGGATGGTCTATAAGAATGCTGAAAGTATGGCTTTTTATAGAGGAATAATTTGAGGCAGAAAGAAGCAAAATGACTTACTTGACTGAGATAAAACAATGACTCAGGTTCCTAGCAGGAATAGAACATGAGCTCTGGATTTAAAGCTGCTCAATTTTACTCCAAGAAATTATTCTTTTCCCTGTACTTTCTCTAGTAATGTGCAATACACATTGACACTTGAGTGAGAGAATTTATTTTCTGATTTTATTCCTCTTTTGTATGCATTTCACTGCCTAATTATCATGTAAAGGTTGCTCTTCAAGAGTCTACCAACCTTCACTTCTGTCTTAGAGCTGCTGATTTCCTAAGTTTGCTTTGACACATGAGAAGTTTTTGCTGCTGTAATCACTTTTCTTTGTCAGTCTTATGATCCTATATATAAATGAACATAAGTATGAGCCACAAATGCATAAACGAGGGATGTACATCCCCCCATTTTGTCATTCGTTCATTGCTATTTTAAAAAATAATTTCGTTTAAGTTCTATTTACATTTGTAGGGTTATTGATCTTTTCCGTTCATTTATACAATGACAGTTACAGGTTTGGTGGACACAAAATGGTGTTTTTAACAGTTATAGCCCTGTCATTTATAATGTATTATAAAACTTCCATCTGGGGGACATAAGTATACATTATCATGACTCACCAGAAACAATAATGTTACATTAGCATAAGCACCAATAGGAAACATAATCTCTAAAATTATCACATTCAGAATAACTGTGTTTCTAAAAAGTTGTTTTAAAAAATGATCCAGGGAATTTTTATTTTATGAATGAAAGAAAAAATGCATACTGTAGATCAAAAACCTGCAAAATCTTCAGTATAGGGAATGACAAAGATGTCGCTTCATATCTATTTCACAATGTTCATGTGATGATCAAATGACATAAAATTTAAAATGATCCAATACAGAACATGTGACACACGATAACCTCCAAATAAGTAGTTTTCCCCTTTTCCATTTTCTGCACTTGTTCAGAAAGGTTGTAAAGAAATTTACTTTTTCTAATTATAAAAGTAATGTATGATCATTGTATAAACTTTGAGAAATCCAGAGAAGCTTAAGAAAAAATTAAAATTCATGTATTCATACTAACTGGAAATAAAAATTTGTGATAACCTCGAGTGTCTTTTAGATCTTTTATGCATTTATAAGTATTTTCATATTTTTTGCAAGATTATTATCATTTTGGCTCTAATTTGCATGATATACATTTTTATAGGACAAGAATTAGATTAATATCAAACTTCACAACAGAAAATGCTAGGTGAAAGCAGACAATTACAAGTTCAAGAAAGAATTTGGGTCTAGAATTTTATATTCACCAAAATATCAAATAAACAAGATAGTGTAAAAAAATTCTCAGGATTAAAATGCCCCATGACACTTCCTACTCAGACACATTATTTCAAAGTACTGTTGAAGGAAACATTTCGGTAAGAAAAGAAATGACCAATATGAATGTAGGTGAACAACTTAGTATGGTTAATTGTTGTATACAAACAATGATTTAAGAACTGCATGTTTCAAACAATCTGGATCCAAAACTCTAACCCAGCAGTTCTCAAACATTTTGGTCACAAGATCAAACTACTCTTAAAACTTTATTCAGAATGCCAAAGAACTTTTGTTTATGTGGGTTATGTCCATCAAAATTTACTGTATTAGAGACTGGGCTTGGGGGCTCACGCCTGCAATCCTAGCACTCTGGGAGACTGAGGCGGGAGGATTGCTTGAGGTCAGGAGTTTGAGAACAGCCTGAGCAAGAGCGAAACCCCGTCTCTACTAAAAATAGAAACAAAAATAGCCATTCAACTAAAAATAGAAACAAAAAATTAGCCAAATGTGGTGGCTAGGGCCTGTAGTCCCAGCTACTTGGGAGGCTGAGGCAGGAGGATCCCTTGAGCCCAGGAGCTTGAGATTGCTGTGAGCTAGGCTGACACCATGGCACTCACTCTAGCCCAGGCAACAAAGTGAGACGCTGTCTCAAAAAAAAAAAAAAAAAACTGTATTAGAAACTGAAACAGAAATTTTAAAAATATTTATTAAAAATTGCAATAATATGCTTAGAGGATCACAGTCTAGGAAACTATCACCAGAGCAGACAGACACCCTACAGAATGGGAGAAAATATCCCCATGTTACACATCCAATAAAGGGCTGATAACTAGAATCTATACAGAACTCAGGAAAATCAGCAAGAAGAAATCAAACAGCCCTATCAAAAAGTGGGCAAAGGACATGAACAGAAACTTTTCAAAAGAAGATAGACTAATGACCAACAAACATATGAATAAAGGCTCAATAGCTCCAATCATCAGGGAAATACAAATGAAACCCACAATGAGATATCACCTATTTCCAGTGAGACTGACCTTTATCAAAAAGTCTCAAAGCAATAAATGTTGGCCTGGATGCAGAGAGATAAGAATACTCATACACTGCTGGTGGGACTGCAAACTAGTACAACCTCTGTGGAAAGTAATATGGAGATACCTCAAAGAGATACAAGCAGAACTACCATTTGATCCAACAATCCTGTTACTGGGCATCTACCCAAAAGAACAAAAGACATTCTATAAAAAAGACATCTGCACTCGAATGTTTATGGCAGCACAATACACAATTGCAAAGATGTGAAAACAACCCAACTACCAATCAATACATGAGTGGATTAATAAAATGTGGTATATGTATACCATGGAGTTCTACTTAGCCACAAAAAACAATGGTGATTTAGCACCTCTTGTATTATCCCGGGTAGAGCTGGAACCCATTCTATTAACTGAAGTATCCAAAGAATGGAAAAACAAGCACCACATGTACTCACCATTAAATTGGCATTAACTGATCAATACTTAAGTGCACATATAGTAGTAACATTCATCGGCTGTCGGGCAGATGAGAGGAGGAAGGAGGGGATGGGTATATACACACCTAATGGGTATGGTGCGCACCGTCTAGGGGATGGACACGCTTAAAGCTCTGACTTGGGTGGGGCAAGTGCAATATATGTAACCTAAACATTTGTACCCCCATAATATGCTGAAATAAAAACAAAATAAAAAAATTGTAATAATAAATGCATTTCATGTGAACATAAAGACATGTCTTATGAATAAAATTTCAAAGCACAAAAAAATAGGGATGGACATTGTTTTCTGATTTTGCAAGTCTTTTTAATGTCTAAAATAATTAGCAACAGCTAGATTCTCATCCCTGCTTCTGCATTCAGTCTGTTCTGATGTATGTCATGTGGCCTCTGGAAAAACCCACCGTATACTCATTAAAGAAGCAGAGTAAAAAGGCAAATAAATACTTAGGATTATTGTGAAAATAATTTCGATCTTGCACATCCTTTGTAAGTGTCTTGGGCAACCCCAAAGGGCTGTGGACTACACTTTGAAAACTGTTACTATGAATAATGCTAATGTTTTGAGAAAAAGGTGCTGAGGTAGGACATTAGTACAGAGGGAGGAGGAAGGAAGATCTACATATTGAGAAACTTTCAAAATGGATTGGTAAAAATAAACATAAATATTAATCTTAGTAATTTATTATAGCCATCTGATGAACCAAAAACATAATTTATAACCTTTAATCCAGAGAATATATAATTTTATGTGCTCATTGAAAGGTAAAAAGGAGAATTCTATATATAAAAAAATTTTAAATTAAAACATAAAATGAGATCCAAAAATGAACCCTAATATAACAACACATTACAGCAAATATTAGTATATTAAATTCACATACAGAGATAGAGACTCTCACATTGGATTAAAAAGCAACCAAACAAACAAGCACATAAAATAAGATCTATCTATTTATTCAAATAAAATGGAAGGGAAAAGATATAGCAGATAAATATAAAGGGAGTCAAGCTGGCGAGGCAATTTTAATCTCAGACAAGATAGATTTTAAGTTGGAGCACACTATATGTTGGTTAAAAAAAAAGTAATTCAAGAAGACGTAACAGTCTTGGACATCTTTACATTAACAATGGCTTCAAAATGTGTAGAACTACCCTGGACAGAATCAAGTAAAGAAATGCAGAAATCAGCAATTGTTAACTATAGATTTTATTACATTCTTTTTTCATTAGACACTGATAGATAAAGCAAGTAATAAAAGTCTAATTGAATAATATGATAATTAAGCATGAACTTTAATATTTATACATAGAAAAATTTTACACTCAACAAACACAGAATACGTGTTCTTTTCAAGCATACATGAATCATTTACAAAATTCACCATGTTCTAGCCTCCAAAGGAAGATTCGTGTTATCTCTAAGAATCGATATAGTCAGAGACAATATTCTCTGACTGCAATGCAATAAAATTAAAAATGTATGACAACATTTGAAAACAGTCTATACATTTTTAGTTGTTTAATTGTTATATAACTCCTTTAGTAAAGAGAAACCATATAATAAATTATGAAATACTTATAGTTGAATGACAATGATGACAAGGAAAGCACATGCAAATGCATGTGGAAAGCAGTCTATAAAGGAAGTTTTATAAATTTAAAGATGTTTACCAGAAAGAAAAGAATTTTAATGAATAAGCTGAGCATTCACCTCATGAAGCTAGAAAAAGAATCAAAAAATTAGAAAGAAATAATAAAAATAAAGGCAAAAATGAATAATCTTCAGAAGCAACAACCAGTGAAACTGATTAAAAAAGACAAAAAGCTGGCTCTCTGAAAAGACTAATAAGAAAGACAAATCTTAGAAGAGATTAATAAAATTAATCAAATATATAAATAAGCAAATATAGGATAAAAATGGAAAATAACTACAGCTACAATATAGCTATGAAATATCTACAATTTAATATAGATATAAAATAATAAAAAACTTATAAACAAATATATGCAAATATATTTGATAATCTGAAAAAATATACAAAATATGGGTTGACAAAAAGTCCTTAAAAAAATCAAATATTTATCTATATATTTTTCTTCTTACATTCTTCCCAAAAGCCTCAGATTCAGATGATCTTAAATACATAAGTTTCCCCAAACTTTTAAGGAATAGATAATCTTTTTACACAAAATACAAAGAAAGAACACTGCCCAATGTACAGAAAAAGCGTAGTAAAAGAAAAGAAAATTATTAACTGATTTCAATTATGGACACATTTTGAAAAATCCTTAACAAAATGTTGGCATCTGAATCTAACAGTGGTCAAAAAAGACATTATCTCATAATTAAGTAGGGATCGTGTCTACATTCAAAGATGGTTGAACATCAGAAAACTTCTCAAAGAAATTAAACACCTTTTCAATTTAAGGAGAAAAATGTCATGTAATTTTCAATGTGTGCAAATAAACAATTTGATAAATCCAGTACATTTCTATGAAAAATAGAAAATGAGAAATTAAAGAGTATTTCTTAAGCAGATAAGAACTAATGAATATTTATGAGCCAAATCAACAGCTAATATTACATTTAATGGACCAAGATGCATTTCTCTCTATAGCGGTCATTAAGACGAGAATACCACTTAGAATGGTAAAGTTCATTATAATCTAGAGCTTCTGGCCATCTGAATATGTAAAAAAAAAAGGGATATGAAGGAAAGAAATAATGTCATTTTTCTCAAATGATGTGGATAAAAGGATTTCTGTAAAATGGTAACATCCAAGTAGAAAATATAATCAAAACTAGAATATATTAGCAACAAGATCCAAAATGTAACTAGAAATTAATCTAACCAAGAATTCACAGGACACTTATAGAAAAAAATTTAGACATCTCCTAAATAGAATATAAAAGCAGCCATGAATAAGTGGAAAGATATCCTATATTAATGTATGATAAAACAATATTATAAAAGCTGGATTAATATTACATTTTATGGAATTCCATTTAAAACCCAAGTGGAAAATTTGAGGGAATATGATAAACTGATTCTAATTTTTTATGGAAGCTTAAAGGGTCATGAAAAGTCAAAGTAATTTTGAAAATAAGAATAGTGAGAAGATGAGATTTGCCTATTCAGAAATTAAGTCATATTCAGCTATTAGGTATTAGCTATAGTAATAAAAACAATCAGAGAATCACTTGATTACTGGAACAAACTCTAATTGGTCATAATATAGAGTTTTTTTTTTCCCCCACATACTGATTTATTTTACACCAGAATTTTAGCATTTACAGTCCCTATTTTTTCACCATCTTTAAAAGATTTTATTAAAATTACACACCTCAATAAATTGAATTTTAGAATTTTTCTAAGAATTTCAATATCTTTCAAAAAACATCGATATGATTTATTCTTCAGAAGTTTAGAACTCAGTTGTAAAATCACCTTATTCTGATGTTATTTTTAATGACAGATTTTAAATCATATTTTTAATTATACTAACAGTAATAGCTCTGTTTAAATTTTTGAAATTGTATTTTGTTATGAATCACATAATTTCTTTTGATTTTCAAATTGGTGCCACAGAATTGCATGTGTTAAAAATTATAATTATTTTAATCATTTCTGTTAGTTGTGTCACTGTTCTCATTCCTAATTTTATGTATAATGACTCTATATTTTTCTTGTTCCAACTTGTAAGACTTAAAAAAGATCTTTTTAAAAATTTCTGCTTGTTTCAATTTTTGTTGTTTTTATTTAATTAGTTTCAGCACTTAACTACATTTTATTTATATTAATATCCTTTTTCTAGTTTATTTTGGTTCATTTGTGTTTTTATTTTTTCCGTGAATATTAAGTCTTCATTTTTATTCTTTTTTTCAATAATAATAAAACATTTAAGATGATATATATTTTTTTCTGAGTACAACTTTTGATGACTCACATTTATTTTTGTATGGAATATTTACGTGTTCTTTGTTTTTTACATAGCTTTTTAATTTCAGCTTTTTCTTTCTTTTTTTCCTTAAATTCCAAGTATATATTTTGGTCACCTTTTGATTTATTTTAATTTTATTGGCTCATAAAAGGTGAATATACTATTAATATAAGGCTTTCTGTGGAAGTCTCACGGATTTTGATAGGATTTACTCATTTATTCATTCAATAAATAATATGAAGTAATAAGCCTTAAAATAAGACTCAGTTGGAGTAGAATTGGGGAGGGGAGAGCCAGTTGGATGCAGAGGGCATTTCACTTAGATGAATTAGTACAGTCATACATTGCTTAATGACTGGGATATGTTCTGAGAAATGTGTTGTTAGGCTATTTCATAGTTGTGTGGATATCACGGAGTATACTTACACAAATCTAGATGGTATAGCCTACTACATACCTGGGCTATGTCATATAGTCTATTGCTCCTAGGCTATAAACTTGTACAGCAGGTTAATGTACTGGATAGTGTAGGTAATCATAGCACAATAGTAAGTATTTGTGCATCTAAACATACCTAAACATAGAAAAGGTAGAGTGAAAATATGGTATTATAATCTTATGGGATCATCATTGTATATGTAGTCCTTCATTGACCAAAATATCATTAATGCACAGCATGAATGTATGTACAAAAGTGAAAAGTGAAAGAATATCATATGCTCAGGACTTAGAAGTGGAGAGGAATTTTTAGAGCATAAAGTGAAAAAGTAGGAAAGTTAGGCAACATTAGACTACCTAGAAAACTATGATTTCTTGAAAATAACTTCCCTCCATCTCCCATTCTCTTAGATCCTCAAATATATTGTGTGCAGATCCAGGAAGACATACTAAGGTACTTGGAGTAGAGGTCCCAAAGACTTTTTTTCAGCATATAAAGCTGTATTATTTTCCTAGGGCTGCCGTAACAAAGTACCACGAACTGTATGGCTTAGAACAACAGAAATTTATCATCTCACCATTCTGGAGGCTAGAAGTCTGAAACCAAGGTGTCATCAGGGCCATGCCTCCTCTGAAACCAATAGGAGACTAATCCTTTATTGCTTCTTCCTAGCTTCTGATGGTTTGCCAGCAGTTCTTGACATTCCTTGGTTTGCAGCTGCATAACTCCAATCTCTGCCTTTGTTGTCACATAGAATTCTCTCTATGTGTCTCTGTCTTTACATTGTTGTTTTCTTATAAGGGCACTGGTTATATTGGAATAGGAGCCCACCATACTCCAGTATAATCTTATTTTAATTAATTACATCTGCAATTACGCTATTTCCAAATGAGGTCAATTCTGAGGTTCTGGGGGTGAAAAAATTCCATATATCTTTTTGTAGGGAAATACAATTCAACACATAATAAAGGCACAATTCAATTTTTTAGCCATTACAAGGAAATACACTAATCTTCTTTTAGATATTATTGCATCTTTGGGTCATTAACTCAATTTTGATAAAAATCTATAGCAAGACCTAACCCACTATGCACCTGTAAGTATATCAGTTCAGCCTTTATTTTTGTCATGTTTCTTTAGAAATCCTCTCCTTGGCTCCTGAAAAACAATTAATTCTGCTCTTATATGTTAGATATGTATCACTCTCATGCTTGGATTTTGGGAATTTGGGGTTGGAAATAAAAAGTCATGTCTGTTGAATTCAGCTTCCCATCTAGTGCTTGATCGTCCACCATAGCAGTTGATTCTGTCATTTTGATTGTGCAGACTTTTTTTTTTAATATCAAAGTTGCTCATGGCTTCCTATTTGATATGCAGATGATTTTATGATTTGATTATTGAAGAAATAATTCAAGGCCATCTAGAAGTCCATACTCTAATTGTTGGACACCACTATTCTAGCATAACCTTCAAAATTCTCTGAATAGTTTTATCTCTCTAAAAATTGGTCTCCTTAGCAGGAGATGTGTACTACACAAGTATTAATAAATAGTGGGGCTAAAATTCAATGTCACCAAGATTCTTACTGATACAGCTCTTCTCTAGACTCTTCCAAATTTTTATTTCTTTTTATTTCCCCCCCCCCATTACCCAAGACCCAAGATTTTTCCCCTTTGTTTTTTGTTTCCTTCTTCCTGGGCCTACATTTTTTCCTACTGCATATCTGATAACTGTCTCCTCCAATTAGGTAGCAGAAATGGTCCTTGCAAACCTCTCTAATAGATATTAGCATGGCCTAGAACATTCCATTCTGCTTTCTTTCCTGAATTTAAACCCAGTCACTGGGCCAGGCACAAATGGACCTTCCTCCATCCTCTCCATAGAATGCATGTTCTATGGACTGAATGTTTGTGTCCGCCCATAGCTCGTATTTTGAAATCCTCATCCCAATGTGATGGTATTTGGAGGTAGGTCCTTTGGGAGATGATTAGGTCTTAAGGGTGGAGCCCTCATGAGTGGGATTAATGCCCTTGTAATAGAGGCCACACCTTCCCCCTCCCACCTGCCCGATACCTGATGAATGTTACTACTATATGTGCAGGATAAGTATATTCATACCTAATGGGTGTGGTGCACACCGTCTGGGGGATGGACATACTTGCAGCTCTGATTAAGGCAGGACAAAGGCAATATATGTAACCAAAACCTTTGTACTCCCGTAATATGCTAAAATAAAAATAAGTAAAAAAAAAAAAGAGGCCACAAAGAGCTGCCTTATCACATCTGCCATGTGATCACACTGCTGTCTATGAACCAGGAAATGGGCCGTCCTATCAGACACTGAATCTACCAGCACCTTGATCTTGGACTTTCCAGCTCAATAACTGTGAGGCATCAATTTCTGTTGTTTATAAGCTACCCAGTTCATGACATTTTGTTACAGCATCTCCAATGGACTAAGACAGCATAGAAATTTCTCTATTCTGGTTTCATACCTTTTGGGTAGATTTCCTGGATTTCCAAATTAGCTAATCTGAGAAATTTGCCTTTGTTAAAGTAGTTGTAAATCATGTTTGTGATTCCCAAGGGCAATATGTGGATGTAATCAAGTTCTTTTGGAGATGGTGATCAACTAAATGACTAGTAATTGGTGCTTCAGATGAGGTAAAGTAGAAGATATCATTGGAGGTAAGATGTGTCTTTAGGCATCTTTCCATCTTATCTACTCAATGTGTAAGACCTGCTATGGATCAACATTGCAATATTTTAATATTGACATTCAAGTATACATTAATAGTAGGTGGAAGAAGTGATGGGTAAGAAACTTGATAATTAACTTATTATTTAGAATAAGGTAAATAATATATTTCTGCAAATATTTTATATGAAATTTTAAAATTTTAATTTTTTTTTAAAAAGCAATTTTTCATCTCAAATGCATTGTGTGCTACTCAGCCATAAAAAGGAATGAAATAATGTCATTTGCAGCAATGTGGAGGGAACTGGAGGCCATTATCCCAAGTGAAGCATCTCAGGAATAGAAAAACAAACATCATATGTTCTCACTAATAAGTGGGACCTACTGGATGGGTAAAAATGGGCACAAAGCCATATAAAGGACATGAGAAACCAAGGAGGGGGGAGGGCAGAAGGGTGGGTGTGGGATAAAAACTTAGCTATTGGATACAATGACCACTATTCCAGTGATGGACATACCAAAAGCCCTGACTTAAGCATTATACAAGATATTCATGTAATAAAAACACTTGTACTCCCTTAATTAAAATTTGAAATAAAAAATAAACAATTTAGTCACTCTAATGTATGAGTTATCCCAAAATAATATTGAATTGTGACTGTTGAACAGTTAATACCCAAATCTATGTGAATCAGTCTCTTCCCAATTGGCATCAATGTAGTACTGCAAAGTTGTGATTGTAGGTACTATGAAAAGTTCTTAAAAACAACTTTGATATGAAAGAATCACTTAAAATTTGTTCAAAGATGGATAATTCACCTTTTAAGGCTCATTAGAAATTCAGAACTAATGGAAAGGTAAATCAGTATTCTTTTACATGAGTCAACAAGTCCTTGAAATGAAATTAAATCTGCAATATGATTCAAACTCTTTTTGTACTTTTCTCTTGGCAGAAATTGCTGGAGCCCTGGGAAACCAAGAAAACATTAAGGGAACAGAAAACTCATGCATTAATTTACCTTTTCTTAGGGATTTCTTAGGCAGCTATTGTGATTCAAATAAATGAGCATCTGAGACTACTCCTCCATTCAATATTTTTACACAAAGAGTGAACAGAGGAGAGCAGAGATTCATTAGTCTTAAAGCAGAGGTGTGGTGACAATTTATAAGCCCAGTTTTTGAAGTATTAGCATTGCAACAAAGAAATTTTTATTCTGTTTCATTTCACTTTTTCAAGTTCAATAAAAATACAGAATGATGTTTTGGAATGGACCAATGGGGTTTTTACAAGGTGATAAAAGGGGCATTTGTCCTTGAAATTCCCATATGATTTTTTAGAATCCACTCAAACTAAATGGTAAAATATGATGAAGAACATGGTGTCTCTTGAAAACTCATTGATGAAATGTGAGGCCCCTTCAGCATGACTGATTCTCTATTCATTTGAGAATTTTTGAACTTGCCTTCTGCTGTTCATATCCTTTTCTAGGCAGATAAAATATGATTCTGAGTATGAAGTTATAGTAATCAAGATAAATTTACATAATTTAAAATGCATTGTAAAGAAAGTTGAAGATTATATTTGTCTTGAAGTTACAAAGAAAAAAAGCTATAGGGTCTTCTTTTCCAATGAAATTATTGTGCAATGGTTGAACATATAGTTAATTTGCATCCAAATATGAATGGATCTCACATTTTTATATGAAAATGTTGCACTATAACACTTCCTTTTGACTACTAGAAATTGAATCTATTTCAGTACGGTATCTTTTAGAAAAAGAAGTACAATTGATTTTATCATGATTGTGGAAATTGTATAGCAAGTTTTTTAAAAAACTGACCTTTTTTCCCTATGAAGGTAATGTGTTGTTTTCCACTTCTCAGTTATCCAAAGTCTTGTCCTAGAAAGAGGCACATAGTCAGGTTCACACCCTGAGGTACAGAATGCCTCTACTCACTGATATCTACTGATTTCATTCCTGCATATCCCTCTTTTAAAAAGAACGTGAACAAAAACTATACTCCATTTATACTAATCATGATTCATTTAACAAATATTTACTGCACACCTACTCTGTACCATATTTCATTCTATATTCTGTGTAATCTGTACTAAACAAGACAAATACGATTCCTGCCATCATGGAACTTAAATTCTAGCAGGGTCTGGTTTGTAGTGGTGGGTGTGGTTTGGAAAGACCAAAAATAAAAACTAATGAAAATAATGTAGGGATAATACAGAAAAGGAAGGTGGAGAGAGCTTTAGTGCAGCCATTTTGATCGATATCAGACTCTCACCACCCTGAACAAGGAAGTATCCAACAAGTCACTGCCCGGCACCACCTGAGAATGGATGAATTACTAAGCTGGAGGCCTTACAAACTGTTGGTGCTTACCTTTCTGTGACAGCAGTTTATGATTAACCTTTATGGCCTGACCACAAGACAGTACTGGTTAAGTATTGCTGTTTCCTAATGGAGTCTTTAAACATTTAAAAATGTTACCTTCGCCTCCTCCTGCTCGGGAAAGGACCCCTTGCTCTGTCTGTGGGGCAGGATCTGTTATCTGTCCCTCTCAATACACTTTCTGTGGCTAGTTGGCTCATGCTCAAATTCTTTCTCCTGTGAAGCCAAAAACCCACTTGCTGAGTTCAGGGGCTTTCTTCCCTTCCTTGGGATACCCCTGCATCAAAAATAGAAATTAAAACATTAATCAAGAAAAAGGAGAAGTGTTTTGACAGCAAAAATCAAAGTGATAGACTACATATCCTAATTATAATAATAATTAACATTTATTGGACACTTAGACACCAAGCACTTCTCTGTTTGCCATTTATATTGATTAGGCTATTTTAACAACTTTATGATGTTGGTATTATTGTCATCTAAATTTTACATATGCAGATACTGAGGCACAGATTGTCTTCCAAGATCACACTATTAAAAAATGATAGTGATGAGATTTGAACCTATATAGTTTGACACAGAGGCAGTGTTCTTAACAACTGTGCTATTTTTGAGGAAATTATACTTGGCCTCACAGCAGACAGATGAAACATAAGGTATGGAAAAGGGCCAACTAGATGCAGAGGGAACACCAAGTGCAAAGGCCTTAAGGCAAGAAAGATCATGAAGTGTTTGCGGAACAGAATGTAGTAAGGTTGGAGTATAGTGAGTAATTGAAAATGTCATATGAAAATTGCTTTGGGAAGCACCCTAGGACAGATCATATAGGGTCTTGTAAGCCATGGTAAAGAGTTTGTATTTTATTTTAAGAGCAATGCAAATCAATTAGAGAACATTAAAACAAAGGAGAGACATGATTTGATTTACATTAAGAAGTCTCCTTATTATATGCAAAATAGATGGGAATAGGATACAAAAGCAAGAAGATCAGTGGAAAGGCTATTGTAGCAGTCAAGGAATGAAATGAAGGCAGTTTGAATCAGAAAAGTGATAGTGGAAATGGAGGAAAAAAGACACGTTTAAGATATATTTTTGATCGGCAGTCAGTGGTACTTGATAGATTGGCTGTGCAGGATTGAGGAAAAGTAAGACATGAAATTCCATTTTGAATATGTTTCTTTTGAGATGCTTAATATCTAAGTGGCAATATCAGATAGGCAGATGGAGAAAGATCCTGGCTGGTGATATCTATTTGGAACCGTCAGCATGTAATTGATACTTAAAGCTATGGGTCTGAATATTTTCTAGAGTAATGATCCTTAATCCTCATTGCACTTTGCAATCACCTAGGAAGCTGTCTTAAAAATATAGATGTAATTCTCTGTCCAAGGCCAATTAAATTAAAATTTTTGAGGAAATACTTCCTGTATCCATATTTTTAAAGAGCTCTCTAAGTGATTTGAAAGAACAGCCGGGCTTGAGAACTACTGATCTAGGAAGAAAGCATAAATAGAACTATGCTCTGGACCATTTCCTCATGTGGAGGTGGAGAAGAGATGAAGCTAGGAAAGGAAGTTGAGGGGAGAATAATAAGATAAACCTGGGAGTGTGCAGTCCAGAGAGAGAAGTATTTCAAGAAGACTGGACCTATTTTAATAAGGTAAATAGAGTTAATGGATACAAAGAAGTTGAGCAAGAGGAGAACCTTTGGATAGGACAATATAGAAGCTGATAGAAGCCTCAGCAAATCCAATTTTGACAGGCTGGTGGGATGGGTGGTGACAAAGCAGAGGTGTCCAAACCACAATGCATTTGAGAAATTTCTATATGAGGAAGAGCAGAGAGAAAGGAAGTTAGCTAGGGGAAGATATACAGGAGGGAATTCTTTCTTTTATAAGAAGGAATAACCAAAGTGCTTTTTCTGTTGATGAGATGATCCAGTAGAGATGGAGGAATTGCCCTTGAGAAGGCAGAAGAGATGACACTCAGTGCTCCACTGGAAGTGATGGCTTTCGATGGGTACAGAGGTGCTGTTATTTCATAAAAAGAGTGGTGGCTCTGGGATGTGGTCAATGAAGAGGATGACAGAGATATGATCTGATTCCTTTCTTTTATTCATGAAATAGGAGGCAACCTCAACACCTGAGATTGGTCTGAAGTATAAGAGTAGGAAGTTGAATAGGGAGAAGGACCTGTAAACTGGCCATTTTGGAAAATGGAAAAATAAATTTTCCAGGAAAATATATTAGGATTTAGGCTTTAGGCTTTAGGTTTTAGTGCTCTTTCTCAGATGGTTGTTAGGAATTTAAAGTGGGAATGGCCAGCAAAGTTGTATGGATTTTATTTTTCCCAGAAATTTTCAGCTACTTGAGCGAAAATAGTTGAAGGGTTAAGATTTGCCAAGTGAGAGTAATTAAGACAGCAAGAAAATGCAAAGGAGTTCAGAGCATTTTTAAAGGAAGTGGTTGTAATAATGAACCATAGAAACCATGATGAGTAAGTAGAAATGTTTGGATGGGATCTGCCCTTCATTTTATTCTTTTTAGAACAGTAATTATATTTTGTCTTAATCATAGTACAAAAAAGGTCATATTAAGGTATAGATAAAGAATACTTTCTCATTTCTTGGTATGGGATTGAAGAGGGAGAAGCTAACACTAGGATGTGTCAATGAGTCATAGGAATAAGAGATATGTTATCCCCTCTGGGAAGAGCTGAGGGCTCAAGACCTAAGGATGTCCAAGGAAGAACATATCTGGGGATAGCAGATCTAGCAGTGAATGCCAGAAGTGCCCCAGTATGCCATGATTCCATGATCTGTAATTTTCCTCCATCACTATCTGACCTCTCTTTTTGTCAATTTATCATAAAATGTATTTCTTGCCAATAATAAGTTCAAAAGACATATTGGTCTTTACCAAGGGGGAAAAAAAGAAAAAGGCCCCAAATGATCCCAGATATACTGAGATATAAACTTTCATAGAACAGCAGTGAGTTTTGAGCACATTCATTTAAAAATGTTGGTAGTTCTGCAGAAAACACCTGAATTTTAAAATTTTATAACTTTCAATTTTATTTCAAATTGCATCATTGGCTTAGAGATTTTAATCTCTAAAATCATTACAGTGCTTACTTTTATGTTTTTTGCTATAAATGTTATGTAAAATTTCACCTAACTGTGTCACACTGGTGAATATATGGAGAGGTCCCACTGTGAAACCTGTAATACTATTATTTCTTCTCTAACCAATGAAACATTGAGCTCAATCTTCTTCTTTGTGTCTAGGAACTTTTCTCCCCAGAAGCAGTAAAAATGGGATAATTGAATAAATGACTGCAAATGTAAAAACTGCGCCTATTAGCATTTATCATTCTATAAGAGTTTTCTTGCATAGTCAACAAATGAGAACTGTCGGCCAAAACACTAGTAGTCTATAATAGTGATGTATGGATTGGGTTTTATAGCAGCAGTGTAGAACTTGAACAAATGAGAAGTGATGTTTCTGTGGATAAATGATAACCATGAAGAAGTTGTCCTCAAAAAGTATGAAGCGTAGATGACTTAATAGTAGCAACTTTATTTAACCCATTAACATGCATTTCCTTTTCTTCTTATTTGATTCTCACAACAATTGTGCAATTAAGTTGAACATGTATCACAATTTCTAATCAGTCTGAGGCCCAAAGATGTCAAGTAGATTGGACACACTCAAATACCCAGTAGATTGAAGAACAAAGACTTCGACCCAATACTTTAACAACATGCATGCCTTCTGCTAATCTACTGACAATGTTGGACTTTCCCTGAGCCCTGTGCTCCTGGAAAACAACAAACAATAACAATTAAGAAAATCCCTCACACTTTTGTGTCCTGGGAAACAGGTTACTACATAGAACTACCATTCCCCATATGACTTAGATAAGACTCCTGGATGCTCCCTTCTTCACCTATGGAAAGGCCAGGCACAGACCCTTCAAATTTCCATTCTTTGTCTCATAAATGATTGGCTGCACGATTTGTCCCCACTAACCAATCTGGATAAATGCCTGCTTACTTGATATGACCAAACTTTAGTTAGGCTTCTCTTTTTCCCCCAGCCTCCTGAACGTCAGCCCAACCTTGAACTTAAGCAAGCATTGGAATGTGGAACAACCTCTTTCCCCTTAATGGTCCTTCCCAGAGAATCAACTCATCTCAAAATAATAATAATAATAATTTCCTGTGTCACTACACCCAGGCTTTTGTTTGTTTGTTTGTTTTTGAGGTAGGTTCTCTCTACATGTGCAGGCTGGCCTCAAACTCCCGGGCTCAAGTCATTCTCCTACCTCAGCCTCCTGAGTAGTTGAGACTGTAGGGGGCACACCACCATGTTGCCCACAAACCAGTTCTTTCTAGACTTGTTTACTCCTCTTTATAAAGAAAAGTCATGAGTTCCACTTCTTTAAATTTCACATGTAAGTGTAGTATTTTTCCTTTTGTGTCAGGCTTATTTCACTTACTGTAATGTCCTTTAGGGTCATCCATGTTGTTGGAAATGATAGGATTACCCTTTTTATTGCTGTATACTATTCCATTCTCACATTTTCTTTATCCATTCATCCATTGATGGACACTTAGATTGATTCCATATCTTGACTATTGTGAATAATGCTGCAATAAACATGGGGGTGCAGGTCTCATAGAAGAAGAGAATAGAACAGTGTTTGCTAGGAACTGGGAAGGGTGGTAAAATGGGGAGATAGTGGTCAAATGTTACAAACTTTCAGTTGTAAGATGAACAAGTTTTGGGGATCAAATATACTGTATGGGTGATGACAGATGTGTTAACTTTATTGTGGTAATCATTATGCAATGTATACATGTATCAAATTATATTCAATTTTTATTTGACAATTAAATATATTACAATAAAAGCCATTCTCACTGGAGTTAAGTGATACCTCATTGTGGGTTTTTTTTTATTATTCCAGGATATTGTGAGGGTACAAACATTATAGTTACACTTTATGTCTTTGCCTCACCCAAGTGTGGGTTAAAGGCATGCCCTTCCCTCCCTTTAGTGCTCCCCGTGTCCTTTAGTTGTAGATTTGCCCCCCCATCCCCCTAATCCCTATAGAGTGTTTCAAAAAGTCCCAAAACAACAAATACTGGCATTGGCATGGAGAGATAGGAACACTCATACACTGCTGGTGGGACTGCAAACTAGTACGACCTCTATGGAAAAGCATATGGAGATACCTCAAAGAACTAAAAGTAGAGCTATCATTTCATCCAGCAATCCTGCTACTGGGTATTTACCCAAAGGGAAAAAAAGACATTCTAAAAAAGACATCGCACTTGAATGTTTATAGCAGCACAATTCACAGTTGCAAAGATGTGGAAATCACCCAAGTGCCCATCAATGCATGAGTGGATTAACAAAATGTGGTATATGTATACCATGGAGTACTACTCAGCCACACACAAAAAATGATGATATAGCACCTCTTGTATTATTTTGGACAGAGCTGGAGCCTATTCTACTAAGTGAAGTATCACAAGAATGGAAAAACAAGCACCACATGTACTCACCATTAAATTAGAACTAATTGATCAACAACTATGTACACATATGGAAATAACATTCATTGGAAATCAAGCAGGTGGGCGGGGGAGGAGGGAATGGGTAAAATCACACCTAACGGGTACAATGCATACTATCTGGGGGATGGGCATGGTACAAAAGCAATTTATGTAACCAAATTGTTTGTACCCCTATAATATTCTCAAATAAAAAAAAGAAAAGAAAAAAAATATATTGCAATAAAAATAAGCTTTGAAATTTAAAAAAAGAAAGAAGGAAAGAATGAAAGCAAGAAAGGAAGAAAGAAAGCTATATCTCCCTGCCCTTTGAGATACTTAGAGATTTTAAGATCTGAGTGTTCTCTATATTGCAATAGTTATCCTCTTCCTATTGCAATAGTCTTTACAAATAAAGCTCTCCTTATCTAAGTCTGGATTTGTTTTCTAATTGATGCTATATTAACTCTCTTTCCTTAATTCAATTACTTCCAACAAATAACAATTATGTTCATACCTTTCCTTCCCCTACATCCAAATTTTTTCATTACTCCTTTTTGCACCATCACCAATCCAAAGGAGGGTTATAATAAAGGAAATAATGTGGGTAGACACAAAGAAGGATATTCTATGCATCAATAGAGGACAAGACTCAAATATATCGAATTTTAAAATTCCCTTAGAAAACCTAGAACATGTTTAATCCTATATTAGGACCAAGTACATATGTTAACACCAGACACTATGGAGTTATCTTGGCTCTTTCTCACTCTGACACTAATATCTTAGGTTAGCCTTTAATTTACTTTGGCCTAAATTTAATTTCCTTTTGGCCTAAACTTTAACCTAACCTAAGCAAATATAAGTAAACTTGAATCTCCTGACTAAAGTTTAGTATTCTTCTTTCTATTTTAATGTGACATCTATAAAATTCAAGACTTGACATTGGTTAAATGAAATACTGGTTGAGAGGACCTGACAATAAATTCAGAAATAAGTTCCATCCTAAAGAAATATCACTCCTTAGCATGTTTCTATATAAGCAAAACAATGCATGCAGAGTAAACTGGTAAGCACATAGGATGACTGTGATAAAATCTGAGGCATAAAAAAATTATTCAAGATTCTCCAGAGTCTAAAATCCTGTTAGTTATTCATTTAAGTCCTGAAAGTTGTGCTAATAAATTTTAATTTTTATATTACTTTACATTTCTATCCAGAATTAACCTTGGATACATTTATTTAGCAAAAAAAAAAAAAACAAAAAACGAAACAAAACAAAACAAAACAAAAAACCCTGTGAAATAACTTGTATAAAGAGTCCCTAGGACTTTTATAAAATATTCTTCTATGTCACTCCACCAAGTAGAGAATTGGTGTCATTTAAAGAATATTTTTGAAAGAAATATTTCTTGAGATGTTAAAATGTATAATTAGCTCTATTCCCTTGCAAATTTTAAAGTCATAATTTGTTCATAAAAAGTCACTATTTAGATGTCTCATTACATAAGCAATATAATATACATTAAAAGAATGTTTTTCTTAATATTTCAGATAGGTGGTAGTATTTTAAAAATTGGGATTAAATCTACATAACAAAATTTATCATCTTAATAATTTTAACTATAAAGTTCACCTTAATCATTTGAAGTATATAGTTCATCATTTTTAAGTGTACAATGGTATTAAGTAACTTACATTGTTGTGTAATCTCTATAATTTTTTCATCTTGAAAAACTGAAATTCTATACCCATTAAACAACATATCCCCATGTCCTCTTCTCCCTTACCCCTTAGCAAACACTATTCTACTTTCTTTTTTTATGAATTTGACTACTTATATAAATAGAAACATACAGTATTTGTCTTTTTGTAACTGGCTTATTTCCCTTAGCATAATGGCCTCAAGGTTCATCCATGTTGTAGCATGTGTCAGAATTTCCTTCCTTTTTAAGGCATAATAATATTCTGTAGTATGTATGTACTGCATTTTCTTTATCCATTTATCCGATGATGGACATTTGAGTTGCTACTACTTCTCGAATATTGTGAATAATGCTTCCATGAAGGTGGTAGTATTTTAAACCAGGGATGGTACATTCCTCAATGATAAGTGGCAATGGTTGGGAGGTTTTGAGATGTCATAACAACTTGAATTTTACTGGCATTTAGTGCCTAATGGCCAACCAACAATGCTGTATCATGCAATATTTAGGACAAAGACAGTTACTATTAAAGAATTGTCCTGTGCAAAATACCACTAGCATCCCTGTTGAGAATTTCTAAATAATCCCAGTTGCTGTTAACGTATTGATTTTATTTTTCCCCAGAGTTCAATGAATTGTAAGGCCAATATGCAGGGAGCCTTCTTTTAATGCATATACTAGGGACCTCACCTATATAGCTGGATCTAAGCCTCTATTCCTTCTTGTGGAGGAAGACTCTACAACAGAAAGCTTTAGGGACAGTCTTGGGTGCATTCATGTCTATATGATGGAGTTCACAGAATGTCACTCCAAAATACGCCACTTACCATTAAGGATAATTTTGAGCTAAAGGCATTTGAGATTCAACAGATGCAGAAAGAAGCCTTCAAGGGGCTTCCCTTATCTGACTAAAAGCGGAAACTTCTGAGAAATGAGGACTGCCATAAATTCCCTCTCCTGGGTAAGTTTTATGGCCATGAAGAAGATGAAAAGTTGGCGCTGAGATAGAATTGCACAAAGAAATCTTACTCTATTAGTTTCCCCCATAATCTTAGCCTTCCTATAGTTTGATGCCCTTGGAAACCTAAAACGTTTGCTTTGTTTTGTCACTTATCTACAACATTATTGTTCTTTTGTTAAGATTCTATATAAGCCCAAGTTCTAACCACTCCTTTGAGTTACTCATCACTGAGTGCTCCTGTGTGTATGGATGGCTGTATTTCTTTTGTTAATCTGTCTTTTTTTCAGTCTAATTTTCAGGGGTCTATCTAGCGAACTTAGACAGAGGTAAAAAGATTATTTTTCCTCCCCGGCAATGATTTCTGTTATAATATAATGGTAATATATAATGTGTTAGGAAAGGGGAAGCCATTAGAATCACTCCTTGACTGAGTGAAAAACTTCTGTTCTAGCCCTACACATAAACACTGAAGCATCATATGTGCACAGAATCTTAAATAGTATAAAATCTTTAAAGGAAACCATAATGACTGGGTGTGAGAATGGGGAGTAGTGGTTGTGCTGTTCATATTCCACTCTAGCCCAATGCAGTATTTAAACAATTTTTAAATTTATTAGCAGAATAATTTAGTCAAATAAGAACTTCTCTTATACATGAATTTTATGATAATTATGTCCTCAGTTTTCTTTATAATTGTATTTTGTATGCATGTATTCATAAACAAAATAGTTTTACCTGATTTTGCAATGATATAAATGAAATCACATTGAAACATCATTTTATGTCATGCTTCTTTTGTTCAATATTATGTTCACATGATTAATCTCTTTTGTTAGACTTGCTAAAGAATTTTCACTATTTGTGAAAGTAGTTCTCATTTTTATGATAGTTTAATAAGTAACATAGGGGATTAGAGCCCAGTATTGAATATATAATTTCTGCTTTTCATTCTCACTCCAATAAGTGAAACATAATATATAAATTCAGTAAGAAACTTATCAAAAACAAACAGAATCAGAAAGTTACTGTAGAAAAACTTGTATCAATGGAAAACTATATATTATCCATAGCACATATTTCTGGGTTGTCTGATTCTAACCTTATTCCTTACCTTTGAGCTATTGTATAGCTTTTCAAGCTGTAGACAACTAATATACATGTGAATTCTGTACTCACTGATAGAGATTTAACACTCTGAACACGCATACCCTTACCCTCTTTACTCCTAAAGAAACAAGCTTTGCTTCTCCTTGCAATGCAATTCCTCCACTCCATACAAATTTGTGCTTTTTAACTTTCTTTTCAGATAGTTAGAGTAACTATATTATTTCCTCATGAGTCAGATAAAATATATACCACATGTTCATTTTTATATCTGTGTGAGAGTCATAATTTTACTTTTTTCCTGAACATTATTTTTTAACATTAAAAAGCAAAAAGCATAACTTTAACATTATGAGGAGGGGATAATTTGATAAAACACTTTTACCTTTGACAAGACTTGAGAAAATCCTTTCATCCTTGTTTAAGGATGACCACTTTAAGGAAGATCATCGATTTCTAAGAACCAGAGATTTAGGAAGTGTTCAAATCTCATGTTTGTAGATTTGTACCTTCCATTTAGATGGAATGAATGAATGGAACGCTGTTAATATTCTTGAATTATTGAATGCTAGATATAGACTTTTCTTACCAAAGCCATGATTCAACTAATTAGCATAGATAAAATATTGCCTTATTACTTTCTGGCATGGTTCTCCTTCATTATTGCAAACCAGAATTGGCTCACAATAATACTTAACAGTTTTAGTGGTATATTAGGAAAGATATTCCATGACAATTTTTATAATCTTAATGTACAGCCCTATGATATCCAATGACAAGGAAAATAGACACACACATAACACCAACATTTCAATATGATCAAAAAAAAAAAGATTGGAATTATTAGTCTACTGACCTTAGAAAGACTCAGCATGTTATCTGAAGTCACTTCAGTGAAAGAAGGCTTTACAAAGTTGTTAATTTATCTGGGGCTGGCACCATTTGGGAAGAATACCAGAAAAATAAGAACAAAAAAGAGGTGCAGCTTACCTCACAGCAGGAAAGAAGGGACCTTTTAATTGGATTAAATCACATCACCACAAAATTTATGGAACCTGGCCACTATGCCAAAGAGGTGAGAAAATTTTAAATTAACTCATTAGGCTGGTGGGGAGGGGTGAAATTCACCATTCACATAGAAATTTCAAAGTCAAAGTTTTATTGATACACAGGCATAAATAGAAGTCATGAAAAAGAAAAGATCTGGGAATTTAATGTCTTATCTGAAGGTGTCCATTATGCCCTGAAACTACACATTTAGGGTAGTTAAAATCTCTGAGAACATTTTTTAGGGAAAAGGTTCTCATAAAAGTACAAAATGAAATAGCAGTCTACTGCATATTCTCTTCCTAAAAAGCAAACTTTAATATGAGTACAAATAAGTACTATATGTGTATATTAAAAAAAAAGAAAATCTACACAAGGCTTCAACATTATTAAAAATATTCAAAGGTTTTTAACAGTAACAAACAAAAAACTATGGAGCTTTACTATGAATCTTTATAATCATCTAAATCATAAAATTATTTATATTAAAGATAAAATATTATAAACTCCTATTTTACCTATCCAGAGAGCATCTTGGGAAATCTAAAAAAGTAATAATTATTAAACTGATTTTTATACAGTCAAATATATCACAAATTGAATTAATTTATCTAGAGTCAATTATAAGAATCATAGTTAAAAAAACAGATTTTCATAAAACTAATTACTATTTGAAGAGTGGAAAAATAAGTGCTTCAGTTATGTATATTTTCATTCCTTCAAGGACTGACAATTCTTTTAAAATCTCATAATTTTATGGGAGTACAAACATTTTGGTTACATGAATTGCATTTGTACAATTGAGTCAAAGTTATAAGTCTGCCCATCACCCAGATAGTGTGCATTTTACCCATTAGATGTGAATTTACCCATCCCCTCGTCCCGCCTCCCACCTTCTTGATTTCTATTGACTTTTACTTCCATATGTGCACATAACTGTTGATAAATTAGTTCCAATTTAATAGTAAATACATGTGATATTTGTTTTTCCATTCTTACAATACTTCACTTAGAAGAATGGTCTCTAGTTCCATCCAGGTTGCTACAAAAAGTATTCATTCAACATTTTTGATGGCTCAGTAGAACTTCATGGTATACATATACTACATTTTATTCATCCACTCATTTATTGATGGGCACTTGGGTTGCTTCCACATCTTTCTTATTGTGAATTATGATGCAATAAGCATTGGAGTGCAAGTGTCTTTTTGATAAAATGACTTTTTTTACTTTGAGTAAACACTCAATAGTGGGATTGTTGGATCAAATTGCAGGTCTACTTTTAGTTCTTTGAGGTATCTCCATACTACTTTCCATAGAGGTTGTACTAGTTTGCAGTCCCACCAATGGTGTATAAGCTTTCCTTTCCACATCCATGCCAGTTTCTCTTGTTTTGGGACTTTTTAATAAAAGTCATTCTCACTGGAATTAAGTGATATCTCATTGTGGTTTTGATTTGCATTTCCCTGATGATTAGAGATGGTGAGCATTTTTTCATGTTTGTCGGCCGTCTCTCTTCTTTTGAAAAGCTTCTGTTCATGTCTTTTGCCCACTTTTTAATGGGATTATTTGATTCTTTTCTTGCTGATTTGTTTGAGTTCTTTGTACATTCTGGTTATTAGTCCTTTATTGGATGTATAGCATGCAAATATTTTCTCTCATTCTGCAGGTTGTCTATTCGCTTTGTTGATTGTTTCCTTAGATGTGCAGAAGCTTTTAATTTAATCAGGTCCCATTTATTTATTTTTGTTATTACTGTGATTGCCTTTGGAGTCATCTTCATAAATTCTTTGCTTAAGCTAATATCTATAGGAGTTCTTCCAACATTTTCTTCTAGAATTCGTGTAGTTTCATGCTTTAGGTTTAAGTTTGTTATCCATCGTGAATTAATTTTTGTGAGAGGTGAGAGGTATGGATCCTATTTCAGTCTTCTACATGTGGCTGTCCAATTTTCCCAGTACCATTTATTGAATAGGGATTCTTTCCCCCAGTGTATGTAATGAAAATGTGTCAAATAAACCATTTTGAAATAAATTAACTCAATATAATTATATATGTAAAATTATAAAACATGTGGGCCCTCTAGTATTTTATTTTCCCCTGGGCCAAATGGTGTCCTATAATTTGGAACCAGAATAAGTTTCTAATTTAAAAAAAAACTGAGGCTTGACCTCTCAGGGTAGAAACGTTTTACCTTACATGGTTCTATAAGTTGCGTGGAGTGGGCAAAAATGCTTCTTGGGTATCAGGAAAATTATAAAATAATTGGGCTAAAAAAGATAATTGCTCATAGTTTAATACAATATTGATACTGTCCATAGGGGCAAGGGGGGAATATATATGTATCTCTGACATGCCAACTTAAGTTTTAATATTCTATAGAATGACTCCCTACTATGAAACAATAACCTTACTTTTTCTTTGCCAAAAAGCCAACACAGGAGTTTTCTAGTATTATATCAACATACATATATGAAAGTGTTATTTCTATTAACAACAAAATAATCAACCATTCACATTATGGAATTGTAATCTGAATATTGGGCAAAATATATCAGCATTTGTGAATAAAGAAAGGGAAAGAAATTAAAGAGTTCAGCACATGAATAAACTAATAATATTTTTAAACTTATACCATATACATGTCAGGGTATTAAAGGATTTATGGTTTTACACTAAGTAGAACCTTTTCAATTTGACAGAGTAACATAAGAACTTTCAGTGGATAATTACAAGTGAAATTACAAAAGTAATCTGTATCTATATGACTTCATTTTAATAGATGGGAAAAATTTAATGCAACAATGTTGAAATTAACCCTGTGCTCTCAAAAAGCAATGATGGTTGAGAAATCTCCCCAGACTTTTATGTTCTGAGAAATTGCTAACTTCAAAGGACCATCCTTCTTTTGAATACCTGATAAAAGATCCAACCCCACCCTGACTCAATGACTCAGATAAGACCCATCACCATCCTTCCATATGAGACTCATGACACTGTCGACTCCCCTGTTTATTTGCCTCCATAAACCCCAGATTTCCTTCCTTTTTTTGAGATGTTCCTTATTAATGAATGTGCTCCCTATTACACCAGCCCACATAAAATAATTTCCTTAATTGTCTAGCACATTTTGTCTTTCATAGTTTGGTACCATGACTGAAATGGTATTGGACCTTGCCTTCAGATCCCTGTATAATCTATCCAAGTAAAAAGAGCCTTTGTGCTCTGTCCCTGACTGACAATCTGAGACCCTGCAATGAGTTAGACTCATATTCCTGTGCTCCAAACTTTTATACATGGTAGGGATTCGATGTTGATTCTTTTTGAGTATTGGCTTGATTTTTGGTGCTGGATTCTTTTGGTTTCAGTCTGATCATTTGGTGATTTCTGTAAATGGATTAATGGTTTATAGAGATCTTGTCTCTGTTGAGTAAAAGATGACAGAAAATCTGGTTTGTTAGTCTTTTCTGTTTGTCTATTTGTCTATTTTGAGTCAAAATCAATGAAGAATTTCCTGTCTACTGAGCAGTGGATACCTAGAGTGGTAAGGTTTCTATTTCTGTGTTTATGCTTAACTCTCAGCTGAAATTTTAGAATTGAAGCTATAAGCTTTCTCTCTGTGCGTATCTGCCTGTTTGCTTATATGTTTGTAATTCATATAATTTACCCTTCACTGTGTGGGTGTGCAATATTCTCCCACCTCAAGATGGTATTAATAATAAATAAATAAATAAGACTATAAAATCTTTTAAAGAAGCTCTGCTCTGATTGACTTATAGAGATTTAAAAACTTCACTTATAAAAATAGAATATTCCTAAAATTTCCAGAAATTATGGAGATTTGTCTCAGAAACTATTGAATGTGCTTAATTTCAAATATATTTTTACAGAAATCCACTTGGAAATGTGTTAAGAACTCAAATTTACATAATTTAGGTAAATTTTAGAAAATGATACTAGCTTAACATTTTTGGTTTTATCTACTCTGAATTATCAGTGTTAAAGATAATGTACTTTTAAATTTTTATTGTACTACAGAGCACCTTTCCTAAAATTATACAAGTTTACTGGATGAATAAGCTAGCATTACTTTTACTGAGTGTTCAATATTATAAAAAACATAAATTTATGTTTAAGTCGAATCACTGTTTTGATAATCTTTATTTCAACAGAAATTATATTTTTTATTATGTCAACTTAAAGATAATTTCCATGATCTTTAAGTAATTTAAAATCTTGGACTGATACTAAATTGAGTTAATTAATGGATATTCATTAGCTGCCTAGATAATTTCTAAGAAGGAATACTAAAACAGTGATTAGCAAACTTAATTTATGTTTATATATTTTTGCTTTTTATTTTTATATGCTACAGAGAGGTTATAGATATTTTGATCTGTAAATACACATGTTCATTTTCACCACATTTACAAGTTGTAGTATAAAATACATATATGGATATAGGAAACTGTAGGAGATTTTTAGAAAGGGAACTTTGTATTGTGGTCAAAGTTAGATAAGATTTGATGATTTTTCAACATGAGATATTAAAATCTTTAGATACTATACTGATGCAAAACTAAGATTTGTTTTTTTTTTCTGGTAAAGTAACAAAATTTTCTTGGATTATTGGTCTGCTCTTAATAAGAGGTTACAAAAATTTATTCTTTATTTCTGTGTAATCTCTTTAGAGAGCAAAGATTCTGTGTCTCACCGGGATATTGTTTTTATTGACTTTATTATAGCCTTGATTACTTAAGAAAACAAAAGTTTCTAGCTTATGAAAGAGCTAAGTTATTTACTGCCCATGTTTCCTTTAAAAAATCTTTTATTGTCACTTTGGTAAATATGCATCCATGTATTTCTTTTCTTTTTTAAATTTCTTATTTATTCATTTAAAATGGCATTACTTTATTTTATTTATTTTTTTATTTTGGAATATTACAGGAGTATAAACATTTTGGTTACATAAATTGATTTTGTACCATCATTTGAGTCAAAGTTATAAGTGTGCCCATCACCCAGATAGTGTGTATTATAGCCATTAGGTGTACATTTATTTAACCATCCCCTCCCCCCATCTGTTTGATTTCCAATGAATGTTATTTCCGTATGTGCACATAACCTTTGATCAATTAGTTTCAGTTTTATGGTGAGTACATATGGTGCTTGTTTTTCCATTCTTGTGATACTTCACTTAGAAGAATGGGCTCCAGTTCCATTCAGATTAACACATGAGGTATTAGTTCACCTTTTCTTATGGCTGAGTAGTACTCCATGGTATACATATACCACATTTTATTAATCCACTCATGAATTGATGGGCACTTGGGTTGTTTCTACATCTTTGCAATTGTGAATTGTGCTGCCATAAACATTCAGGTGCAGGTGTCTTTTTTATAGAATGTCTTTTTTTTCTTTGGGTAAATACCCAATAGTGGATTGCTGGATCAAATGGTAGTTCAATTTTTAGCATTTTGAGATATCTCTACACTACTTTCCATAGAGGTTGTACTAGTTTACAGTCCCACCAGCAGTGTATGAATGCTCCTATCTCTCCATATCTATGCTAATATTTGTTGTTTTGGGACTTTTTGATAAAAGCCATTCTCACTGGAGTTAAGTGATATCCCATTGTAGTTTCGATTTGCATCTCCTGGATGACTAGAGATGTTGAGCATTTTTTCATATGTTTCTTTGCCATTAGTCTATCTTTTTTTGAAAAGTTTCTGTTCATGTCTTTTGCACACTTTTTCATGGAGTTGTTTGATTTTTTTCTTGCTGATTTGCTTGAGTTCTTTGTAGATTCTGGTTATTATCCCCTTATTGAATTATAGCATGCAAATATTTTACCGATTCTATAGGTTGTCTGTCTGCTGTATTGATAGTTTCTTTGGCTGTGAAGAAGCTTTTTAATTTGATCAGATCTCATTTATTTATTTTTGTTGTTGCTGTGATTGCTTCTGGGTTCCTCTTCTTAGTAACCCATGATCCTGTCTTAATCAAATGTTCAAATCTCCTGACAACTTTTGCTATTTTCCCTGCTCAAAACTGAATCCTAATTGATGTGTTTTGCAGATACAGTTTTGCCTATGGTCCCCTGGAAAATCACAAAGAATTTGTTCTTTCACCTTGGAAAAAGAAATATGTTCAAAATAATTAGACTTATTCGATATGTTAATATCATCAGAAGTTACAGTATACACTATGACAAGTTTCTAGAGAATTATCAATACCCTCACTGTCCATCATGTGTTTCCATTTATTAGATTCCCAATACTGCTTTGCCTGATATTAGACAACAAGAGAACATAGTTGGAAACATTGGTTATGCAGCAAAGGTCTTGTCTGGAATGTCATATTTGAGAATAAAACTTACATAATCAAATGCAACTGAACACTTTTACTGAACTAAGGTTGACTTTATAGAGCCAGTATATATAAAGCCTTTTTGGGAAAACTGATATGCCACCTGGTTTACAGGGTTCTCAGCCTTATAGGTGAGTAAGGAGAGTCACTTCCTGGCAGGCCCTGGAAACTTAGGATATTTTGGGAAACTTAAGAAGAGAGGAATTCATCCAAATCTGTACGTACTGAAAGTAGAATCTTATAGTTAGTTCTTGGCTTGGCTTCTTTGCCTCATAAGACTTTCTTTTAAAAGTCCAATCTGGGAGTCCTGAGGAAGACTTCCAGGGGGAAAAAAAGACCTAAAAATGTCTATATGGAAAACTACCACTCTTGCTACACCTATCTAAATAATTATGCCAAATCTAGTGAGAACATTTTTATTTTGTGATCAAGAATAATCTTTCTTTGAGGTTATTTTTGAACAAAAGGGTAGAGATTATAAAAAGAAAATTTATGTTTCAATGGGAAACTATGCATTATCTGTAGCATATTCTTCTGGTTAATCAGATTTTGGTCCTATTTATTGTCTTTGAGTTACCTTGAACTTCTTTGCAAATTGCACATGACTGATAGATACTCAAACTGCTTTGCATGGTGGAGATTTTATTTTCGCACTGTGGAATACCCAGTTTTGGTATCTATTTGCACATTGGACTGGATTCTGTTATCTTGCCCAAATTGTCAAACCCTCGTAAATTTCTGATTCTTCATGTTTCCTTCAATATCCTGATTACAATCCTCCATACTAACATTTTCTCCTTCCCAAATTTTCTCCTTCTCACCTGACTTGGAATCACTAAGAACTAAACATGTCTGCCCAGGTCCTTAATGAGACTCTAGGATTGCCCTGCAGTTGGACATTTCCCCAAGATCTGAAGAAGTCCTGCCAGCTGAAGCCCAATGACTTGCTATAAATTTTGAAAGACTCATCACCACAGCAGACTATGCATGTCCTGGAATTTTCTGTGAATAGACTGATGTCTGGATCAATAAGGAAATTCAGCAAAATGCTTAGGGCCATGAATGACTTTATGTGAGAGGTACTCACAATTGTTGACAATATCACTAAGAACATTAACATCCTATTTGAGAGTTCGAAGAAACTCAATGAGTGGTGCTACATAACCAAAAGATTTTCCTCCACCTGTCTCCTGAAATCTACCAGACCAGTTATTCTCAGGGTTTAATTTCTAGCTCTTTACCTCAATGCAATCATTTATACATTTCTATTATTTTAGACAAACTCGCGCCCTATCTCTAGAACAATTTACCATTGCCACTGACTCTCAAAAGATGTTTCAACTGCTTTAACAGGAACAATGCCTGAAATAATCCTTGAGCAACCTTTTTAGACCCAATTTTGCCCCACTCAGGATGTTTATGATTGCCTCTGTATTGCAATGGTATTTATTCATTCATCATGACCAAAAGGAAGGACTGACAATGTTAACATTTATCTGAACCCTATGCTTCTAGAAGGCAGTGGATGGTTGAAAATCCCTCCATACTTTTTTGTTTGAAAATGGACCTCCCTGCTCTCCCATATTCTCAGATAAGATCCACTTCCACCTCTCCTCAGTGACTCAGATATAATCCCTCTCCATGATTCCTTACAACTCTCATAAGAGTAACTGATGACTCTCCCTTGTTGACCTGTCTATATAAAACCCCGCTTCCCCTTCCTTTCCTTTGAGATGTTCCTAATTAATGAGCATGATTCCTGTTGCAATAGTCTGAATAAAATCATCTTGTTAATTGTTCTGTGCACTCTGTCTTTCACAAATGTCAAGATCCAAATAAAGTGTCACTTATTCTGTTCCACAGGCAAGAGCAAAGGCTGTTCAGTAGAAAATAACAACTTTATTAACATGAGCCATGACATTTATTGGAAAAAAATCAATATGACTCTATAATAACCCAACAAATTTTATACTATAAATATTGTGAAATAATTCACTGAAAAAGGAACTAAATTATTTTTTAAATTTTGGCTTACAATACCTGACCTTTCATTTAATCATCCCCCATGGACACAAAGGAACTGGTGTTTGTCACAAATAGCTGAAAATTTGAAACTCACCATGGGTCTTCAGGAGGATTTGTATAGTGTTCGTAGTGCTCTTTAATTTGTTTTGTCCCTTTGTTTATTTGTAAAAGCACTACTGCTGGGATTTTTTTGAGTAAACTATTTTGGTAAAGGCTGGGGAAAGTGGAGAGAGTAAAATAGAATTTTAAATAAATATTAAAAATCATGGCACTGAAGTTTTCCTGGGATCTCCACTCTAGAAAACCCCTCACTGACTATGCTTCTCCTTCTGCCCAGTGCTCCTTGCCAAGCTACTGGGGGCTTTGCATTAGAATAACTCCAATACTTTTCTTTTCTGCTTCCAGATCTTTGGTCTTCTCAAGTCTCTGTCACTTTATTTGTAAAAATTGTGAAATATTAATATTATAAACAGACAGAAAAAAATAATGTTAAGAGATAATTTTTTAGGAAAGGTTAAATCATAACTCTCATAGATATAAAAGTGAACACATGTTAAAGAATTTATTTTGTACATATGCTATAAGGGAACCAGGCAGATGTTATAACTGGTTCAAAGAAAAGGTCAAATTAACACAAGTTTATATGGAGTAAAGTACTGTTGAGGTGAATTGAAAATTACAAAATTGTGGTTTTTACTTTTCGATATGGGAAAGGAAGTCAATTAAATCACTACCAGACAGGACTGTTTAATAGGTTGCAGAGATTTAATGTGACAATGTTTAACTTTTTTGAGTTCAATATTTATCAGTTATCTACTGCAATAGTTCCCAACCTTTTTGGCACCAGGGACAGATTTCATGGAAGACAATTTTTCCACGGACTGGGTGGTTTCAAGATGATTCAAGTGCATTATGTTTATTGTGCAGTCAAACCTCTCTGCTAATGGTAATCTGTATTTGCAGCCACTCCCCAGCACTAACATCACTGCCTCAGCTCCACCTCAGATCATCAGGCATTAGATTCTCATAAGGAGTGTGCAACCTAGATCCCTTGCATGTGCAGTTTACAGTCGGGTTCGCACTCCTATGAGAATCCAAAGCTGCTGCTGATCTGACAGGAGGCAGAGCTTATATGGTGATGCGAGCAATGCGGAGAGGCTGTAAATACAGATGAAGTTTCTCTCACTAGCCCGCTGCTCAACCTCCTGCTGTGTGGCCCGGTTCGTAGCAGGCCACTGACTGGTACCATTCCAAAGCCTGGGGGTTAGGGACCACAGATCTATGGTTTATAAAGAAGTATAGAATATCCCAAAGACAATGAACAGAGCTAGAATCTGATAACTCAGAAGAGTGTACTATAGAAGATACGTAGTTTTTCTTTGAAATATATTTTTTATGTGATAGACGCATGTGTTACCCATAGAAAAGAGAGGATGATATTTTACTTTATTGTTTCAGATCTCCTTTTTTATAATAAAATAAAGTATAATAGGTATAACTAAGATATCGAACCCCCCTATTCCCACCTCCTTATTGCCTAAAAGTTACCACTGCCCTGAAGTCATTATACATTCTTTTGAAACACATTTTGTACTTTTACTGTAAGTGTAAGTGTCCACAAAAATATACTTTTTATTCTACATGTAATGATTTAGAAAGTTATATCAATGTATTTATATCCATGTGCAATTTTTGACTCAATAGTATATTTTTGAGATAGGAATGTGAATGATGTTTAAATTTTCCAATATTAAATCATTCTTGTACTTTTAATATAAGACACTTAAAACCTTTAGTTTATTAAAAATATATACAGGCAGACCTCATTTTATTGTGCTTCACTTTTTTGTACTTTGCAGATATTGAGTTTTTTACAAATTGACAGTTTGTGGCCATCATACACAAAGCTCTGATGAGATTATTGTTGATTTCATTCCTGCTAACAGAACATCCATTCTGCTGCTCATGGATCAGAGAGTAATTTTGACTTTTACATTTTATTATTTAAGAAATATATTTGTTAAGGCTACAACTGCCATGCTATTGTGATTTCTCTGATGGATCTGGGCAAAGTAAACTGAAAACGTTTTGGAAAGGATTAAAAATTCTAGATGCCATTAAGAAGAGTCATGACTCTTAAGAGGAGGTCAAAATATCAACATTAACAGGGATTTGGAAGAAGTTGATTCCAACCCTCATGGATGAGGGGATCAAGACTTCAGTGGAGGAAGTTATTGCAGATGTATGGATGGAAATAGCAAGATAAATAGAATTAGAGATGGAGCATGGAGATATGACTGAATTGCTGCAATTTTATGATAAAACTTGAATGGATAAGGAGTTGCTTGTTACGGATGAGAAAATAAAGTGGTTTCTTGAGATGGAATCTGCTCCTGGTGAAAATATTGTGAATATTGTTGTAATGACAGCAAAGATTTACAATACTACATAAACTTACTTGCTAAAGCAGCAGCAGTGTTTGAGAGGATAGACTCCAATTTTGAGAGAAGTTCTACTGTAGGTGAAATGCTACCAAATAGCATTGCATGTTCCAGAGAACTCTTTCATGAAAGGAAAAGTCAATCAATGTGGCAGACTTTAAAGTTTTCTTATTTTGAGAAATTGACACAGCCACTTCAACCTTCAGCAACCACCACCTTTATCAGTCAGCAGCCATCGACATTAAGGCAAGATCCTTCACCAGCAAAAAGATTTCCACTTGCCAAAGGCTCAGATGATTAACATCTTTTAATAATAAACTATTTTTAACCAGGCATGGTGGCTCACGCCTGTGATCCTAGCACTCTGGGAGGCCGAGGCAGGAGGATTGCTAGAGCTCAGGAGTTCGAGATCAGCCTGAGCAAGAGCGAGACCCCATCTCTACTAAAAATAGAAAGAAATTAGCTGGACTACTAAAAATATATAGAAAAAATTAGGTGGGCATGGTGGTGCATGCCTGTAGTCCCAGTTACTTGGGAGGCTGAGGCAGGAGGATCACTTGAGCCCAGGAGTTGAGGTTGCTGTGAACTAGGCTGACCCCACGGCACTCTAGCCTGGGCAACAGAGCGAGACTCTGTCTCCAAAAAAAAGTATTTTTAAATTAAGATATGTGTATTTTTAGACATAATGCTATTTCACACTTAACAAACTACAGTATAGTGTAAACATAAATTTCATATGCACTAGAAAACCAAAAATATTGTGTTACTCACTTTATTTGCTAGCCCTAGGCAACTACCATCTTATTTTCCATTTCTATGAATTTGACTACTTTAGGTATCTTATATAAGTGGAATTATGCAGTAATTTTTTTGTGACTAGCTTATTTCACTTAGCATGTCTTCAAGGTACTTCCATTGTGTAGTATGTGCCAGAATTTCCTTCCTTTTTAAGATTGAATAATATTCCATTTTATTTATATACCACATTTTGTTTATCTTTTCATTCATTAATGGACATTCAAATTGCTTCCACTTCATGGCTATTGTGAATATGCTGCCGTGAATGTGAGTGTGTTTTCACACACTCTCTTCAATATCCTACTTTTAATTCATTTAGGTATACACCCTGAGGTAAAATGACTATATTTTTTGAGAAATCATCATACTGTTTTCCATAGCAATTACACCATTTTACATTTCCACCAGTAGTGCCCAAAGGTTACGATTTCTCCACATCCTTGCCAACACTTGTTATTTTTTTTTTGATAGTAGCCATCCTAATGGGTGTGAGGTGGTGTCTCATTGTACTTTTGATTTGCATTTCCCTAATGATTAGTGTTTTTGAACATATTTTCTTATTTTATTGGCCATTTATAAATAATCTTTGGAGAAATGGCTATTCAAGTCCTTTGCCCGTTTTCAAATTTTTTTGTTTTTGTTTTTGTTTTTTTTGTTGTTGGATTGTAGGAGTTCTTTGCACATTCTGGATATTAACCCCTTATCAAATACATGATTTGCAAATATTTTTTCCCATTCCATAGGTCGCCTTTTCACTCTGTTGGGTTGCATGGTATACTCATACATCTAAGATTTCTGCCATAATTGCAGTCATGTATTCTTCCTCACTTTTAGTATTCACTATGTACCATCTCTCTCTCTCTCTCTCTCTCTCTCTCTCTCTCTCTCTCTCTCTTTTTATCTCTCTTTCTCTTTCATCATTCTCTCCCCTCCCCAAAATTGATTAACATTAACATTTTTAAGAGCTTTTTCTATTTTACTCGCTATTTAGATAACTAACTTTTAATTTTGTTGATTTTTTTCCATGATTTTTCTCTTTCATCAATGTTTTATTATTTTCGTCTTTCTGTTTTTGTTAATTTTTCTGTTTTTTTTAATTCTTTACTTGGTTACTCTGATATTTCTTCTTTTCTAATCTACATGTTTAATTTTTAAAATATTCCTTCAAGTCTTTTTGGTTTCCTCTTCAAAGTATTGACATGTAGACTTTTAATTGGTGGTCTGAAATTTCATATTATTCTTATAAATGTGCAGTAATTTTTATTTCTTCCACTTGGGACTTAAGATTTTCTTTTAAAGTATGAATATCTGTAAACAATACTGGAAATCTCTCAGGAATTTTCCCTTCTAGTATTGCTTAGTGCTTGTTTTCTCTCTTCTTTTTTGGGAACATATACTAAAAATATATTTGGCTTACATTTTATCCCAAATTACTCTTAAATTTTCTTTTTTGTTTTCCATCTATTTTTCTATATTCCATGTTAAGCAATTATTTCTGACACTTAGCTTCCACATCCACTACTTACTGCTTCAGCTGGATCCAATCTGCTTTTGAACACAAACCTGTGCCTTTAGTTGACCATATTTCTGATATCAGGAAGTTTTAAATTTAAATTTTATTTTTCCAAATCTGTATTGGTCCAGGTACAGGTTTTCACTTCTTAGAGGAGATTTTTTTTTTGTAGCACCCAGTCAACAAACAAAGTTTCCTTGCTGATAAGTGATTTTTTTTCTAGTACTCACTTTCACTGAGGATGTTGATTTTTGGGTGTCCTGGGTATTCCCTGGGGCCTCATTTCCAGCTTCCTTTCTCATAGAGGCCTGGGATTCATTTCCCATCCCTGTGTGACATAGTAACCAAAGACCATGATTTTTGCGTTCAATAAGCCTTTCTCAGAGGGTATAACATCTGAAGAATAACACCTGAAGCAATTAGAACTATCATTTCTCATTATTTATGGCAACTGTGATGGTGAATTACTCTTTTCTTCTCATGAGATCAACTATGCATGAAGGTTTTTTTGTTTATAGCCAAAATTCCCAGATGACTTGAAAGTTTTGTTTTTGTTTTTGCTTTTGCATAATCTTCGTTTATCTTTCTACCACCGAGTTAAAGATCTCCTTCGTGAGCTGCCAAAGGACTATTACTCTATTCCTGCCACTTGGCTACGCACAGTAGTTTTGTTGTCTCTCTTTTTTTTATATTTTCCATCTTCCAAATGAATTTTCTGCAAGAGTCTTATCAAGGTAATTATGCAAAACAAATGTAAAAAACCTAAGTGTTATTCTCCCATTTTCAGAGCTCCCAATTTAAGTCATGGCTATTCTTTAAGATAACATTTATTTTCTGTAATATATATTTGTCTAAACCAAGAATATGATCTAATGTATGCAATAACTAGTTCAATCTTGGTGTGCACTGAAGAAGAGTATCCAAACAACGGTAGTGTCTGCCCCACTGTTGGCTGCATTGGGAAGGCAGTCCTGGAACATTATCAAATGTAACGTTATTAAACTTATGCGTTCAGACAGGAGTAAGGATGCTTAACTCCAGAAGAGAAATATTAGAGGCACGTACCCCTTGTTTTCAAATGCTCTGTGAGTTGCTATATGGAACGTGAATTAACTTACTCTAACTTGGTCCAGAGTGTAGTATAAGTTCAAATGGGTACATTTATAAAGATGTAGATTTTTGCTAAGTAGAATAAGAACTGTTACAAATGAAATGGCTTCTTTTTGTCTGTAATAAGCTTTGGAAGATCTTTAGCAGAGGAGCTGACTCTATCATGGGTATTCTAAGGAGATTTTGGCAAGTAAAGGAAAGTTGAACTAGATATATTTTCATGTTTCTTTCAAATCAAAGATTCTTTTTTTCTATGAAACTCCCACATCTTGATCTTCTATTATTGTGTTTAGTACTGTGAATTTGTGGGAGATACGTTTATGATTAAAATGGACAGGTAGCTACAGATTTTTGAGGAAATAGAAGTTGAAGGCTAGAGAGTACAAATAGATGAGCCAATCCTCCTGATATTACTTTATCTCTGCCATAGTGCTGTTCCTTAGTACTAATTCTCATCTTTGTTTTGATGAACATGCTATCTAGCTGGCATCAAACTTAAGACCACAAAATTTATAAATTTACATCCTTGTTATGTAATAACAATGTTTTGGAATTCCAGCTTCAAACTACCTTGATTTGTTTTGTGCCCAAATTAAAGCCTTTTGTTTCTGAAATGTCCCTTCTTTTTTCAACTATAACATGGATTTTTCTCACTATCATATTAGATTTGTGTTTATTTCTGATTGTTGTTTTAAAGCTATACTCAAGCTTTAGGTCTGACACTTGTTTATCACCAAGAGTTATGAGTTGAATTCTGTTATGCAAATATTCATATGTTGAAGTCCCAGTATCCCAGAATGCAAACTTATTTGAAAATCAGATAGCTGTAGATGTAATTAGTTGAGATGAGGTCATACTGGAGTAGGTTGGGACTCTAATCCAATATGATTAGTATAGTTATAAGAAGGGGAAATTTTTACACAGACATGCACACAGGGAAAATGTCATGTGAGCACGAAGGCAGAGATTGTAGTGATGTGTCTACAAGCCAAGAAACCTCAAAGATTGCAGGTAAACCACTAGACCATAGGGGGAAGCACTGAACAGGCTCTTCCTCACAGCCATCAGAAGAAGCTAAACCCGCCCATACCTTGAGCTCAGACTTTTAGCCTCCAGAACTGTGAGAAAATAAATTTCTAGTGTTTAAGTCACCCTCTTTGTGGTACTTTATTATGGCAGCCCTAGGAAACAAATATGCCAAGAGATCTGAAAAAACTTGACCCTACCACAAAATGTATCACTGGGCTTTAGTTTGCAACATAAGAGAAGGTACCTTCTTCCCTTCCACTAATCTTGTAAAGTTCCAACAAAGCTTAATGTCTTAAGAATACACTGAAGTTTGGTATTTGGTAACAATTGTGCATGAATATTTTATTAACAAATATTTCAAATAAAGATGCATTTAGTATGCACATATTTAAATTGTTTTCATTTAACCATGCATTTGCACTTGGTGTTCCTTGCCACTGACACATACTCAGTCAGAAAAGCTTTTAACTTTTCAGTTACAAATGAAATGTTTTTTAGAGAAGCAGCAATTCTTCCTTATTAACAAAAGGCTTTTCAAATTTACTTTTCAAAGTAAAAATTTCAGAGAAATTGTAAAGTAACCCAAACTTAGACGTTTGTTGCCTGAAAAAAATAAGCCAAAGTGAAAATAAATTAAGCTCAGTGCAATTTTATAATAATAATAAATATGATTCATAGGGCAATTAAAACAAGTTTTTCCATGGATCAAAAATTGAAAGTTTGTTCAAAACTATCAGAAGACAAGTTTTTAGTTACTGACAGATTATTGGGCTAAAATGCAAAAGCATTAAAATTGATTTAAGAAGCATTTGACTTCCAGGTATATTAAGCTATAATAGTACTCTCAATATCTTAAATGTAGAGAATGTTTGTCATTCACCTGAGAGATTTCCATAGCGTAAATCTTGTCGACTATTATTTACAATTTGAAGGACTTCTTTCAGGGAATAAAAGAGATTTTAATGATGCAAAGTAGATAATGTACTTTGTGGACAGAAAGATTTGGGGTCACATCCCAAATCAGCCACTTAACAAGTTTAGGCAAGTTATATAAATTTCTCAGCCTTGGTCTCAGGTAGGCAGAAAATTATCTTGAAAGACTTTAATAATTATGAAAATTGAGTGTAAAATGCCTAGCATAGTTTCCAGGCCATAATAAGAGTCTAATAAGTAGTAGTTATTATTGTTATTATTCGGCTGACTTTTCTTCTGACTAAACCTGATGTTATAATCCTTTCCTTCTCCTCATCCTGCTAAAACTGTACTCAGACTTCATTTTTCTTCCAATATGTAAACATTCTACTGCTAATTTAAAAGAGGAAGGGAATATGATGAGAGTGACTTCAAGGTAAATGTAATGTGGAGCTGAATAATGTTGCCCAAATATATTCATAGCCTAATTCCCAGAATTTGAATATGTTACTTTATATGGCAAAAGGGACTTTGCACATGTGATCGAGTTAAGGACTTTGAGATGGGGAGATCATCCTGGGGTTATTCAGGTAGGCTTGATGGACTCACATGAGTTCTTGTAAGAGGGACAAAAGAGGAGTCAGATTCAGGAGAAAAGATGATGTCATAATAGAAGCAGAGATTGCAATGATGGGCTTTGAAGATGGAGGAAGGGGTCGCAGTCAAAGGATATAGTCAGCCACGAGAAGCCGTAAAAGGTAAGGAAATTGATTCTTCCCTAGAGCCTCCAAAAGGAACCAGCCCTGCTGAAATCCTGACTTTAGCCCAGTGAAAATGATCGCAGATTTCTGACCTACAAACTGTAAGAGAGTAATAAATTTGTGTTGTTTTTAGCCACTAAATTCATGGTAATTTGTTACAGTGGCAATACAAAACTAATACAAGAAGAGAGGAAGTCATTTGAGGTCTGTATCTGTTAGTGTTATGTAACAAACCACCCTAAAACACAGTGACTTAAAATACCAAGCATTTATTTAGCTCACGGGGCTGCTTCAGGGTTCTGCTAATCTGGTCTGGGCTTGGATGATCACAGCTGGACTTGCTCATGCGTCTCAGGTCACTTTGTCAGACCTATGTGCTGGCTGGTCTAGGGAAACCTTAGCTGGACGAGAGATGGGGGTGGAAGTTATCTCTGTTCTACATGCTCCCCAGAAAAGCTAGCCCAGGCTTACTCAAGAAGTATGTAGACAAATTTCCATGAGAGAGAACAAGGACAGATATTTGACCTCTTGAGGCTTAGGCTCAGAATTGGCACAGCATCATGCACACTGCATTCTTTTGGCCAAGGCAGGTCACAAAAGCCTGCCCAGGTTTTAGTGGTTGGTGAAATAGATTTCAGTTCCCAGTGGAAGGAGCTACAAAGGCACATTGTGAAGAGTGTGGACAGGGAAAGGGGTAAAGAATCTGAGATGTTTTTGCAACCAATGGACCACGCAGTAACTCTTGGAAAAGCATCTATCTTGGTTTTCACCTGCTTTTCTGGCCCTTGTATTTGGCCATCACCTCAACCATCTCATAATTTCCACTTTCTGTATAATACCCATATGCTGACAAGCTTCTGATAAACTACTATAGCCTAGTTATTAATTTTGAAAAGATCTGATCAACTAATTCTCTTGACAGCATTAATAGCTATTTACCAAGTGAATATGTCTCCTTCTTCCACTTATATTAACCTTTTAAAGGCAAAGTGTCAAACAATTTTTGCCAAATTGCTTTTTCAGTATATGATTCCAGGCTCAACAAGCCTCACCCATATGGAGTTACTAATGGGGTGTTATCTCAAGATTTTTCTGAACTGTTTCTAATGCAGCTTAGTTAGGGACAAAAAAAAAAAAACATATGCTGCTGCTGCTTTTTCCACATAAGATATTTCCTTTTTATTTCTTTACCCAGGTGTTACTTTTTTAAAAAAAAAAGAAATGACAGTATAGGCACATATGTGAATGCTTATTAGAGTAAAAGAAGTTATTGAGCCCATGTCATGCAAGTTCCAGAGTCCAGATGGGCAGATGTGGTGGCTGTGTTTCAATCACTTGTGAAGGAGTCTTTCCCAGGATGCCTTGACAACAGCAACATCATTAGAAGCAACCAAACTCCCCAAGAGCCATCTGGCTTAGTCTTTATTTATTTATTTTTTGCTATTGTTCTTCTTCTTACAGATGCATCAAATCCAGAAAATGAATGAATTAAGCTCATTATTTTCCCTGAAATTGCTGAAATGTACTTTGAAATTTCCTAGTCTCCTGGTAAAACTTAAATAATGTGTTGAGTCAAACTTTGGATTATCTCAAATCTTTCTTCTCTAGTCTTACTGTCCCTTTCTTAATTCAGTTCATTATCACCTTTTTAAATTGTATTTTTAAATTAACATAAAGTAACATTAGCATTTTGGGGTCTACAGTTCTACAAATTCTAACGCATACATAGATTTGTGTAACCACTACCATACTCAGAATACAAAAGAGTTACATCTGTACATAAATATTTAAGCAACTCTGTTCATAATCTCCCCAAACTGGACTCAATCAAAACTCCTTTCAACTGATAAATAATATAAAACAAATCGTGGTACATCCATACAATGAAATATTACTCTACATTAAAAAGGATGAATTACTGATACAAGCAACGATGTGGATGAATCTCACAAACATTATGATGAATAAAAGAGGCTAGCTAGTCTCAAAAGTTTCCATGTTGTATAATTCCATTTATCTAATGTGATCACTTTTTGTCTGAACTTTTCAATCCTCTGCTATTTGTTCACATCCAGTATTACTCCAGTTTCCTCTGTAGTTTCTGGTCCTCACTGCATGGCCTTTGTAACATAAAAATCAGATCACACCAGAGAGCTGCTTAAATCACTTTGATGAGTCTACAAATTTCTGCATGTGATTTAGAAAGTTCTTCATGATGTGGGTCTTTCCTACATCTCCAGCCTAATCCACTGCTTGCCTATCTGAAGATCAATGTTTTAATAATCATCACCATGTTACAGTTTCTTGAATGCACCATATTCTTCAGTTCATCTATGGATTCCCCTCTTGTCTGAAAACATCCCACATCTCCCCACTTACCTCATTGTCCCTCTTAGCACTCCTTACGGGATAATTTTTCTAAAAAACCTTCATTGATTTCTTTCAGGGAGATAGTGGGAAGCCTTAAGTTTCTCAGTTTGTATCTATGATTATAGAGGTGGTTAAAAAAGGAATCTGCCTAAGAATCCATTAAAATGATCTGGAAGATGTAGGATTAGCAGGTGCAAAGCCTCTCTAAGGCAAAGTGAATTTCAGCTTCTTCATTTACAGCTTCTAGAGAGCATAGTTTAGGTCTCTGCCCATATTTACAAATGGAATACACTGAGGAGGCATAAACACTTACTAAAACCCTTGTAGGAGCACATTTTGCCTGCCTGCAACTCTTTGCCAAGCAAACATTTTGAAAACACTTAGACGATCCTGGCTGCCCCAGTGTTTTCATAAATATTTCCATCCGGCAGTCACAGAAGCCTTGCAGAAGAGAGTGGTCAATAGGAAAACTTGAAATGGAAGAGGTTCAGTGAGCAGCTGTTGAGTTGTGAAAATGTATGCAAAAGCATATGGCTGTCTTTAGGGCCTTAAGGCAGCATTTTAATTAATTAATTTATTTATTTTCTATCCTGCAAAGATCAAAACACATGATTCCATTTCAGAAGGTTTTCTTGTAAGCAAACTCTTCACTTTCAAAAAGAGTGTACAAATGGTTAGTATAATGTAAGTGTTTACCTAAAATATATTTTATTGAGAAATAAAAATTCTGGTATAATTCAGCCTGTTGGTCCTCATGAATTTCCGATAATCTCATTGGCATTCTTGCCTTCCCTTATTTGGGAAGATGCAACATTTAACTTTCTACTATTTAAGCTGAATTGCAGAAGGATATCTAGGTGAAAAGCGTTGAGAATTTGATGCTGGTGCAGAATGCTGCAATTTGCTTACTTGAGTATAAACGCTGAGCTTTCAACACTTCTATATAGTCAGCTATGTTTTGCGTTTAACTCAAGTATTGAATTATATCTAAAAATATCTCCACTGTTAAGGTCCCAAATCTGCAGGCCATCCTTCTTCTTACATATTGGAATTGTGTTGGTTTAGCCACCAGGGATAAATCCTTCTCAGTATGTCCCTTTATGCAGGCAGGAAATTCCCCCATGATTTTCTTTTTCTTCATGTTGGGAAAAGTCAGATTTTCTGACGTAGGCAAGAAATTTCCTCCAAGCATAAGTGAATTTAAATTATGACAGGTTTTCCCTCCCTGTTCTGTTAGGTACCGCACTTGAAAAACGCTGTGAATAAATAAGGATCCAATTTCCACTCTGAATTCAGCACTTTCCTTAGAACACCAGCCCCTTGGAACATTTCACCCCAAAAGCACTCCGTGGCCCAATACATTTGGACAATTTTGCAACTATTTCATACCTTGGTTCTTGTAGATTCTCAATTCTCATTAACATGCTAAAGCCCTAATTAGCATTGCATAAAGATAGCTCTTTTTCATTTGCTTAACCCAGTATTTCCAAACTTATTTGAAGGGTGGAATCAATTTTTTAACATGTAACACATTACCATTTTAAGGAACACTTCCTGGGGAATGTGGTGTTAAAACTTTGATGGAATTTTTAATAAGATGAAGACATTATCTAAATGTCTCTTCCATAATGCTTAGTGGCAGTTTCTGAGCCATTGGCAACATGGAATTCTAAAGCAAGCTGAGATCTGAAAGGTGTCCTAAGTTAGTCCGCCTTTTGAAAAGGGCACAGATGAGAAAACAGCAAACATGGTGAGGTCAGATAGTAAGCAACAAAGCTGGGAACAGAAATTGAAACGTCTACATTTCCAATCCATTATTCTTTTGATTCAGAAAATAAAGGCCTAACTTCAATGTTGAGGAATCATAGTGATTCTTAGTAACTGAAGTTCTTTCTTGTGATCTGCCCAACACAATCTGTAACTCTTAAAACCTCTAAACAAGGATATCCTAACATCTTTTAGCCAGTTTTACTATAATATTTCATTTCAAGAAACATTTATGAATTACCTACTTAGTACAAAAATGTATGTTATATCCTTTGTAGAGATATTTTAAACTCCATGAAACTTCGGCATACATATGTGTATGGGTATGTGCATGTGTGTGTTCCTAACACATTCCTAAATAAAAATGATTATACAGTCCTTAATAGTTTCTGGTAGAAATGAGATTTTTGTACATTCTAATACATAGATTGACAAATAATTTTTTAAAAAGGGAGGAAGCTATCCTAAAAGACCTCAGGAAGCTTACTTGGGAGGGCTTCCTGGGAGTAACGTTTGCAGCCTCAAGCCCCAGACCCATTTCTCCCCATTGGTGGAGGATGGTGCTATTACTCTGTGGTTTTAAATTGATTGGTATAATTGATTAACCTCCTGTAAGCACTGGGCATTCCATCTCCTTTGTTTTCCTCATGTGAGTCTGTGTTCCTTGGTGTGTCTGCTCTGAAATTTTTCCTGAAAAGTTATTGTCCCAAGGTCTGAATTGCAGATGAGGGAGTTAGAAGCAGGGCCAGAGATCTTAAGTCCATTTGGCTCTCACATCTCAGCTTTATTGGCCAAAGATCTCATCAGTAATAAAGGTAAAATAAAAATGAAATAAAAGGAAAAGGGTAAAAAAAGAGAGAGATAGAAAAATATCTCTATGTTGAGAATTCAGAATCCAAAAATGTTTTAAGAATTGTAGATGTTTGCCACAATTTAAGATTTAAATATATACAGCCAAAATCTATCAGAGTTAAAAAGTTCTTCAAATATCTCTTCTGATCTAAGGATTATTTTGTTGAATTGTGTAGACAGAAGCTGAACACGTTTTGAGACTAGTGCTTCTCCAAATTTAATGTGCATTTGGACTACCTGGGGATCTTGTTAAAATGAAGATCCTGATTTAAAGGTCAGAGATTTTTAACAAGATCTAGGTGATGCCAATGCTGCTAGACCACACTTTGAGTAGCAAAGTGGGTCCTAGAGAAGAGCTGAGGGAACAAAAGATGACAATAGTAAGTCTGAATGAGCTTCATGATTAGCTCCTGAATTTTCACAGTTGTTCTTAAGGTGAAGCAACTCTTAGTGGCTTTCTCAGGCCTTGGTGTTTTGTGAGACTTCCAACTGCAGGCTCCACATGTAAATAGAACTATAGGAGTGCAGCCTGTCTGGGAAAGGAAGGTTTTCTACCTCTTTTCTATGGATTGAGGGGCTGGGAAAAAAGCAAAATAAAGCAAAACATAAAGCAAGTCTTGTGGGACCAGGGCCAGGGCTACCTGGGTTCCAGGCTCTGGTGTCGACCTTCCTTTGAACTAGTAGGTTGCCATTTATGACATCTCTCTTTCTTCTCTATCAAAGTAGATCCTCACATCAAATTAAAGCAGATATTTTGTGTGCATGGGGAGAACATGAGATGAACTTACTCACTTCACTGAAATTTTCCAAAGGTCTGTTTGTAAAGCCCAGTGAGCATACATCTCAGGAGAAGATTTCTAAATCCTGGGAGCAGAGGTATGGAAAAAGAAGTAAGAAGAAAGTTGTATGTGCAAAGGATTTTTCTTAAGTAGTGAAAAGGACATAGTGGGCTGGAGACTGAAATCAGAACATAGGTTTTAGGTTACATGTGAGTTGTCAATGGAAAATGGCATGTTTGTTTAGATTTGGTGTCTGGGAATCAGAAACGTTCTTTTTAATGTCTTGATACTATGTGTTGCACAGAAACTCAAACAATTTTCTGCCTGTTTATTTTATTCTGTATCAGAAGTATATGCAAATGGATAGAGTTTTTATTTCCTTTAATGCTCTAGGATATTTGGATAAAAGGCATCATCAAGTACTTTTATGATTATAAGCTCACATTCATTGCTCTGTGGTAGATTATCATTAGTAGAATAGAACACTCTCAATAACTCACCTCCAAAATAGGTTTTTTCTTGGAAAATGCTTATTTTCAGCTTGGAACTGAAAATATCAAAATTTAAAAAGGTAATCCAGCATTCAAATGAAGTAGAGTGTAGTTGTTTGCTTTCCCTATAACAAACAGTGTTATTAGTAACTAAAAGACAGAGAAACATTCGGTGACATCAAGTAAGGGCTGAGTCTAATACTGCCAGAGCCAAATAGCTGCAAGTTAACCTAAGAGATTGGGGAGGGGGTAATGGTGGTAGTGGAGGTGATTTTTAGAAAGACCTGTCTTCATGTATATTTGCATACATTCTTTTATTTTTAGCACCCTTCATTTTTGTGGATATGCATTTTCCAAAGCATGTTTACCAACTCAAAGCCAGAATTGTGTTTAAAAATATCAATATAACTTAAAGCAGCAGTGTTTTGTCCCCTTACATTTATGTTGTGCAGAAAAACAGACTTCTGTGTGGTGAAAGTGTGTTCTGATTAAAGCTTTAAATTGGTGGCTAGTAGCCCAGTTATGAAAAACTTGGCTGCCTGCTGCTCCTTGGTAATGTGTTCTACAGGCTGTTGTTTTCTGCTGATCGCCTATTTACAGTGATTTACTCCAAATATGTGGGCGTCTTAAGTATATGAGTGTTGTCCAAAAAAAAAAAAAATACTCAGTTCATTCTAAATGATAAAATGAGAGGCAACACACAATAGCTTCTGTTGATTCCCTAGTAATCCTCAGATTGAAAAAAGACCTGCCATAGAAGCTTGAAGGCCAACAGAGTAGTGAGCTAAGAGGGAGGGAACCAGTTGCAAGAAAATGGTCATGTGAAAAGGGCGCTCTGCACACCCACTGTGGGCACAGCACTGATGTGGGCAGAGGAAAAGAGGTAGATAAAGCCTGAACCTTTAAGAAATTTATAAATTGAGTTGATGAGGCTGAATGGCATCTAAACAAAACGATGAGCTCCATTGCAAAGCAGTATAAAAATGATACTGCATCAATTTAATACATTATGCCACACGATAAGAGGCAGCAGTTATAAGGCAACACCACCACTTCTTTCTAGGATTAAACAATTACCCAACTGGAGTGAAAAAGCCTGGGGTGATTCTAATTAAGACATCTCTCCAGTTCATATAGATCCATTAATCAGTTCTTTTGAGGTTAATATTTTTCAATCATTTATGAGTTTACCTAGTTATATTATAATTCAACATCAAGTATTCAATTTTATTGGACACAACTAAAGTATGACAAACATTGTATTAGGTTTTAGGGTTACAGGGTTAAATAATATATGTTTCTTGACATTCAGAAGCTCCAAACGTAGTGGGATGAGTGACGGATACATGAAAATATAACTGCAAACAAATGTGATAATAATGAACAAAATGAAATATGAGCATAGAGGACAGTTAGCAAATGTACTTGAGTGATCCAGGACAGGATTCTCAGAGATGACTACCTGAAGGATTTTGATAAATGCTTGAAGAAATTTAAGTACACTATGAGTAAGGGATTCTGTCGATTTTCTAGTATGAAGTCTATCAGAAAGCAATTAATGTTTGTTTGCCATGACAGTCTTTTAATGATTCTTTGCTAGCTTTCTGAAATTACTTTTGTTTCATTTAAAATAATCATAAATAGTTTATTTAGTAATTGTTCCAGAATTTTGCCATGGCTTGAATTTAAAGCTATTGGTCAACAATATGGAAAACTTTCCATTTTTCCAGTTCTAGTCTTTTTAATATTTTATGTGTATATTTCTAGGTTCAATGCAGTGAACTGACAATTCTAAGTATTTTAAGAAGGAAAGGATTTAATATAAGGACTTAAGTTTTTAAAAAGAGAGGATCGAGAGTCAGCTGTCTCCCACTAGACTCACCATAGCTGAGATCCAAAGGTGAGGAAGATGCTGTTGGTGCTATGCCTTCTTTGTCACATCTGCCTCTCATACCCAGGAGTTAATGACTTGTCACAGGAACCATGAGCCAGGCCACAAACAGATATATCTTTATGAATGCTTTGCTGGCAGTGACAGCAGGCATACCAGGAAAATGGCCTCGAAGCCATTTTATCCTCAGAGTGGGGCTCATTGTTGGAACCTTGTCACCATTCAGAGACCTAGCTTGAAGGGAGTCTCTGAGAATGTAGTTTTTAGCTTTCTACATTGCGGTATATGAAGGTATGTAGAAGGAAATGGGAATAAGTAACAACTATGAATTAACTGTACTGATCTCTCTTTTATTCCTCAAAGTTTACCAACATTTTCCAGATTTTTATCAGCTTTGACAATAAACTATTTCACTATATTTAACCTAAAGTGAATTTGTTTTATTATCAACTAGATTCATTTACTCATTAAACACATATTTACTAAACAGTAACTCAGCACCAGGAAAGCTCCCAGCTGCCAAGAATACAGCCGTGTAGTGAGTAGACTATGTTCCCTGCCCTCAAGGAACTTATAGTCTAGAAGGGAAGAGACGCTGTAAGAAATGTTCATCCCAAAATGTATAATTAAAATTATCATAGGAAAAAGTAGAAGGTAAGACAAAATATCAAAACACAAGAGCATAATTTTGATTTGGATGGTCAAGAGAAATTTCTTTATTTTTAATCTGAGAAAGTAACATGAACTGAAAGCTTTGAAAGTGGTCAGGAGATGAACCAACAGAAAGAGGGTTGCAGGTGAAGAGAAGAAAAAGAGCAAAGGCTGGAGACAAGAAAGATTCTGGAATCTTCATGTAATTATAAAAAGATCAGTGGCTAAGAAAGGGTAGAAAGGCTTTCCAGAATATGATGAGTTTATGTTTTGTTTAATTGTGACAAAATACACATAGCATAAAATTTATCATATTAATCATTTTTTATATTCATTTTGCCCCCTAGAAACGAGATCTCCTATGTTGTACATGCCAGAATACAGTGGCTATTCACAGGTGTGATTACAGCACACTACAACCTGGAACTCCAGGGCTCAAGCAATTCTTCTGCCTACAGCCTCCTGAGTAGCTAAATGCCTGGGACTATAGGCATGTACCACTAAGCCTGGGCATATTTTATATTTTTTAAAAAAATTTTCTTAATTGCGGTAAAATATATACAAAACAAAATTTACCCTCTTAACCATTTTTAAGTGTACAGTTCAGTAGTGTTAAGCACGTGATGTTGCTGTGCAACCGATCTCCAGAATTATTTTCATCTTGCAAAACTGAAACACTATACCCATTAAACAATCCCCCATATCCCTCTTTCCCCAGGCCCTGACAACCACCATTCTACTGTTTGTCTCTATGAATTTGGCTACTCTAGGTACCTCATATGAGTGTACTCTTACTACAGTATTTGATCTTTTGTGACTGGTTTATTTCACATAGCATAATGTCCTCAAGTTTCATCCATATTGTAGCATGCATCAGAATTTCTTTCATTTTAAGGCTGAATAATATTTCCTTGTATGTATAGACTGCATTCTATCTACTCATCTGTTGCTTCTACCTTTTAGTTACTGTGAATAATGCTATTTGTGAATATGAGTGTACAAATATTTCTTTGAGATCCTGTTTCAATTCTTTGGGGTATATTACCCAGAAGTGGAATTGCTAGATCATATGGTAATTTTATTTTTAACTTTTGGAGGAACTGCTATACTGTTTTTTAAGTGCCTGTACCATTTTACTTTCCCACCAATAGTGCACAAGGGTTCCAATTTCTCTATGTCTTCATTGACACTCGCTATTTTTTGTTTTAAAAAAATAGTAGCCATTCTAATGGATATGAAATGGTATCTCATTGTGGCTTTTATTTGTATTTCCCTAATTATTAGTGATGTTGAGGTATATTTTCATGTGCTTGGTCCTTGGATAAATGTCTGTTGAAGTCCTTTGCCTTACGTTTTTTTTTTTTTTTTTGAGACAGAGTCTCCCTCTGTTGCCCTGTCTAGAGTGAGTGCCGTGGCGTCAGCCTAGCTCACAGCAACCTCAAACTCCTGGACTCAAGCGATCCTACTGCCTCAGCCTCCCGAGTAGCTGGGACTACAGGAATGCGCCACCATGCTCGGCTAATTTTTTTTTCTATATATGTTTTTAGTCATCCAGATCATTTCTTTCTATATTTTTAGTAGAGACGGGGTCTCGCTCTTGCTCAGGCTGGTCTCGAACTCCTGAGCTCAAACAATTCGCCCGCCTCGGCCTCCCAGAGTGCTAGGATTATAGGCGTGAGCCACCACGCCCAGTCTTTGTCTACGTTTTAATTGGGTTGGTTGTTTTGTTGTTGTTGGGTTGTAGGAGTTATTTATATATTCTGATATTCTTTATCATATATATTATCTGTAAATATTTTTCCCATTGCATGAATTGCCATTTTGCTCTGTTGATTATGTCCTGTGATTCACAGAAGTTTTTAATTTTGATGTAGTCCAATTATTTTTCTCTTGTTGCCTGTAATTTTGGTGTCATACCAAAGGAATCATTGCCAAAGGCAATGTTGTAAAGCTTTTCTCTTGTGTTTTCTTCTAAGAGTTTTATAGTTTTAACTCTTACATTTAGCTCTTTGACCCATTTTGAGTTAATTTTTGTAGCTGGTGTAAGATTCAATTATCCAATTTCTATAAAAATAGAAATTGTGGATATCCAGTTTTCTCAATACCGTACATTTAAAATATTGTCCTTTCCTCAGGATAAGATTTCTAAAATTTATTTTCATATAAATATGAATAGTCGCCTCTTTTTGCTCTTTTATTTTTTAAATTTTTGGTTTATGTACATGTTTTGAATATTGCTTAAAAATTTTTTTATGTTTTTGGCATTTTGTTAAAAATGCCAGTTCATACTTTAAGCTGTCCAACCATGTTCTTAGAGCAGCTGATCATCCTTCTATTTCCATTTTTATTCTTACAAATTCTCATGCCATTTGTCTACCTCCTCCTCTGTGATTTCTTGTGTCCTTTCACTATTAAAATGCTTTGATTCTTGGGTAATAATCCTTGCCACATTCTACTTGCAACATGGCATTGGATCTCTGTCTTGTACTTAATGGGCCTTCCTGAAGGTTCTTCTTAATGGCTTCTCTTAAGAGTTTTCCTTACTTCATTCTGCTGCATTTGACCATGACTCATTCCATCTGACCAATTTTCTGTACTCCCTTTCCCACACTGATATCCTATTTTACTTTTCTGGTCCAGTAAATTTCAATTCCAAATGATTTATTTAATACCTTTCATATCGTACATATAAGATGTAAAGAAAAATTATAATATCCCTTATCAATATTTTCTGTATCCCTCAGATTCTTCTTTCCTTCACTAATTTTCCACTTTCTCCTGATACTTTTCATGTAGTCCTTATCTGTCTGTTTTCTTTCCTCCCTCGCCATGTTATAATTATGTACGTCCATCCCTTTTCTCCACTAATGGACAGGGACTGGCCAACATCTTGCATAGCGTAGATGCTAATAAATATCACTTGAATTATGGAAAGCCTATAAAGAACACAATAAAATTGATGATAGACTAAAAAAGGTCAAATAAGGGGAAAACACCACTTATTGTGTGCTAGAGTAGGAGGAAAATGGACTGTAATAGTAGGTTTAAGAAATGAAAGCAGATAGACTAGAGTGACATTAAGGAAGACATTAAAATAAGATCCCTACAGATAAGAAAATTTTTAGAGAATTAGTTCTAAAGCCAAGAAGAAAGAAAGTGGGAAGGACTAAGCTTCTGAGAATAAAGAAACCGTTAAAGGTAGAAAAGCACCACCAAATTTTGAAAAGGTAAAGTACTCTCGGGTCACATGACCTCAAAACTGAGTACTACAAGATTTTGCATACAATCCTAGTAATTACTTAGCTGAAATATCCAAATACTTTTTTTAGAGAAAGGTGAAATAAAACACGATGTAAGTGGATGAAGACAGTGTCTTAGGGCTTAGAAACCACTTACATTACTAAGCATCAATTATAAAGTTCTTACAGGAATCCAAATTGAATGGAAAGTGAGAATAGCTGATGGAATGATGCATGAGATAGAGTGAATGCTTTTGAAGAGGCATATGTTTACAAATGATCACTGGCAGGGATATAATAGCCTTTAGGCAGGAGACTAAACCAAGGAAAAACAAAACTTACTTTTACTGATTTTTTCTCTTATAGGCAGATAATGATAAGTGTTCATTATTAAAAAATATTAACAACTAATAAGAATAAAATAAAATGATCTATGCTGTAGATTCTATATTACAGATTCTATAATTTCATCACAGAAAAGTAACTCTAACTGTTCTCTTTTTCTAGAACTCCCTTGTAAGGAAACCAGAAAGAGAGTCTTCTTCTTCCTTTGTGTTATGTGATTCTACTGTCCTAGATAGAACTGATTGGATCATGAATTAATGCTGAAACCAAAGAAAACTAGCTAAAGGCTGGATTAGGAGCTAAACAGGTAGCCTGCCAAAAGAACTCTACTTAGCATGGGCACGCCATATTGGATGCTAACTACCAGGTCAAATAGGATCCTCACTCTTAGCAAGTTTTTATTGTTGTTGTTTGTTTGTTTGAGACACACAAATAAATGCACTCGGATACACACAAAAAACAGAAGCAATAATAACAGTAGAGGTAGAGGACATAGAAAAGAAACAGAAGTAATAAATAAGACATAGAAAGAAGGAGAGAAAGGGAAGGTGAGAAAGGCAGAATCATAAGAGAACAATAGGGGCCTAATTCTGGGGGATGATGTGATAATTGATTCCATAGAGCTGCTTTTCTGTCTTGAGTCATGAAGGAAAGACTCTTGTCTTAGTTTTCCATGAATCCTGAATGTGGAAGGTGTTGAGAAGGTTGACTGTGGCTCCTCACTTTGCTGGGCATACATTATAATAAAATTTTATTACCTATGTAAATTTAAGCAATTCTTGCCACTAAAAGATGCTAACATGGAATAATGGTGTACATTTTTTGGAAGCTCTACTTTTTTTTTTTTTAAAGATAACCATGCATTACAAACATCTTACTGTGTCGATAAATATATTTCTAGAATAACTTTTTCATAGCAGCATAATTCTTCTCATGGGCATATCATAATTTATTCAAGTCATCCCATTTTCCTGTGTATTTAGGTTTCTGATTGTTTGTGGATACTAAACCATGCGGAACTAAACATCTTGTGGCTATGTTATTTCCTTAGAATAAATTCCTAGGAACTTTCTGTGTTGAAAGATACCACTATTTTAAAGACAAATTTTCTCCCTAGAAAGTTATACCAACTTATATGATTACCATAAGTATGTAAAATTATCATTACCTTTTATTCATATGCCCATTAATACTAGGTAGTAACATTGCATTAAAAAATGAACCATATATCAAATAAACAATCATGTTGCTTCAATTGCAATTTATTTGATAACTGCTCAGCTTGTCCATTTCTACATTGTAGACCATCTGTATTTTACTTCTTTTTGGAATACCTCTTCATATATCCTTAAAATGTTTCTATTAGTGTAATTTTCCCATTTTCATTTGTGAGAACCTTTTGTGTAATAAACTAGTAACTCCGTGTCTTTTCTAGTGTTTGATTCTTTCTCCCAGATCATAATTCACCTTCCTTTTTAAAATAGTGTTTATGACATATAGACTTTTTATAAATTTATATTGAAGCATATAACTTTATATTTTGAGATTCTTTCTAGACTATATGATTCCATTAAATGACATAAATCTCAAGGGGAAAGAGCAGTTTAATTTTTTCTCATTTAGTAATAAGAAATGACAGTGATAAAAATAAGATAACTGCAGATAGTTTCATACTTAATAATGTTATAAATGTTTCAAAGTGTTATTGCCTAAATTAATTGATAATAAAATAAATAGTAGCTAAATATGAGAGCTAATTCCGTTTCAAATTATACAACAAATGGTTCTCTTAGAATCACAGATATATGTTATTAAGGTGTCCAAAAGGTATGCCTTGGGGTATGCTCAAATGATACCAATGCTATATTCCCTCATAATAAGTGTAATTTTATGCATAAAAGTATATATTCAGATATCAAGTTACTTAGAGTAAATAGGTAATGGGAAGTAAGAAAATTACTAAACTAAATCACATGGAGTCAGGCTATCAAGAAAATCTGCATATGCCCTTGATGTCAGAAAAGCCTCTTACAGTAGATCTGATAAAAGTTATTTTTTACTTGGTTTTCCTTTCATCCATTATTTCCTCTGGGAATAGCTTAGATGATGCAAGAACTTTACTGCAGACAGAATGGCTCTGCTTACTGTAATGTTGAATTCATCAAAAGTTTTGTTTTAAAAAAAACAGCTTCGAAAATTCTCAAGTAAACATTTGTTGTGGAAGCTTCAGTGGAATAATTAATCGTGATCACATTTTTGAGAATTATTTCAAATACATTTGTACATGTCTTCTTTACGGTTCTACATCACTCTGATCAGTTTATATTTGTAACCTTGATAAATAAGAATGACATAGAGTGCTTGTATTGCTACAAAATTAGCTGATTAAAAAAAAATCTGGTGAAGAGGAAAGAAGGGAGAAAGTGAAATACACATATTCACTTACACACAATGATGGCTACACTTCCATTTTATACATTAGTTGCAAGTACTACCTTTTCACTATTTAAAAAGTTTCTATAGAAAAGTAAGTAGTACTTTTCAGTACCACCATTTTACTAGTTGATTTTAAGATATAGTGTTCTGTTTTCTGCTTATTTTAGAATTCTAGTCCTAAGTTCCCAACTAAACTGCAAATTCTTATGTTTCATTATATAATCCACATAATCTGACATATTTCCAAAAGTAGATGTATCAGGTGTCATACAGTTTCCTTGCTGGAACAACCCAATTATTCAAGTGTAGCTTGTGACAGATATTAGACACATTTTACTGTTAGTTCCTTTGTTTTATATTTACCTACAAATAGACCTTGAAAGCATCTTAGGAGTGTCTTAGTTGGGGGGGCCCAATTACTTACATTTCTTTTACTGAAGAATATGCATCCTTTACATGATAAGATCCTTCCTTTTCACTTGCTGTGTAAGTAATAACCTACAAAACCAGCCAAGTTAATATTAATGATCAATAGGGTGACAGATGTGGAGCTAGACTTCTCTTGCATCAATATCTGATTAAATCCTAATGATAAAATTGTTGCTCACGTATTTTGTACTCACAATTCTCAGAAGAAGGAATTGGGGACTGATATAGTTTGGATGTTTATCCCCTCCAAATCTCATGTTGAAATTTGATCTTCAATGTTGGAGGTGGGGCCTGATGAAAGGTGTTTGGGTTACAGGGACATATTCCTCAGGAATGTCTTGGTGCTCTCCTTAAGGTAATGAGTGAGTTCTCACTGTATTAGTTCATGCTAGAGTTGGTTGTTTAAAAGAATGTGGATCCTCCCCCACCCCTTGCTCCTTCCCTCACCATGTGACATGCCTGCTCCCCCTTTGCCTTCTGTCTTGATGCAAAGGGCATTGAGGTCCTCAACAGAAGCAGATGCCGGTGCCAAGCTTCTTATACAGTTTACAGAACTGTGAGCCAAATAAACTTCTTTTATTTATAAATTACCCAGATTCATTTATTTCTTTATAATGACACAAAACAGACTAAGACAATGCTCAAAGTGTTTACTTTGCTCAAGTACACATCTCTTAAGCTGGAGTCACATTTCAAACCAATGTCATTCTGACTCTGAATCCCATGTTTGTTGTTTCCACAAAACCATCATGATAGGTCATCAATGCTTGGGAGGATGAGCAAACCCCTTCACGGAGGAAGAGACATTGAACTGGGGCCTGTAGGATGAAGATGAATGAGTCTGAGTGTAAATAAGGAAAGGACATTTCAGGCAAAGGACATAGCATTTATATGACGAGTTCAACGGTTCAGATCCACATAGTAGTTCCATCCTCTTGGTAAAATATTGTACTTAGTTTGTCTATAACAGGGTTTCTGGACCTCTGCACTTTTGACATTTGAGACTGGATAATTCTTTGTTGTGGGAGCTGTTCTACTCATTGTAGGTTGTTTAGCAACATCTCTGGCCTCTACCCGTTAGATGCCAGTAGCGCCACCACCAGTCGTGATCACCAAAAATGTCTTTGGACATTGCCAATATTCCCTGTGGGGCAAAATCCCCAGATTGAGAACCACTTATTTAAAGTTTAGAGTATGATGGGAGGCAAAGACCAAGTTGAGAAGACAGAGGCATATGGGTCTGTAAAAACTGTCTATTTAAGAAGTGGGGAATAGAAATGGAAAAGTCTAAATAAGGGAATTATATGATCAGATTTTCATTCTGGAAGCCCTAGCAGTTAGAAAACTATGAGGACAGCCCAGAGAAAAATTAATAAGGGTCTGAACTAAAACTATTACTAAGCATGGAATGGATGAAAGAAATTTTAGAAAAGTTGTGGCTGATTAGACATGGGGTTTGAGGTGGGTTTGAAAAAGAGATATTGCTTTAGCAAAACAAATAAGGAATCCCATTTTGAGTACGTAGATTTAGAGAGGCCAGCAGTACCACAAGGAATAAGTACTTAGTTAATATTTCTAGATTTTAGAAAAGAGTTCTGTTAATGATTAACACATAAGTGTGGACACCGTGGGTACAAATGAGAAGATACATGGTGAGAAAATAAGATGTTCAAGGAGCAAACCATGTGAAACACTAACATTTAAGTTAAGAGATGTTAGGATAGGAGGTTCCATGAAGAAGGCTACATACAAGAGGCTGCTGGAGAGGTAGGAAAAAAGTCAACAGGTGTCATAGAAACTAATGAAATTGGGACAACAGTATCAATTGTTGACAAATACTCATGTGAGATAAGGACTCGACATGGTTTTTGGCCTCTAGGAGTATGGAAGCCTTTGGTAACTGGATTAAGATCAGCTTTAATGGAGCAGAAAAGACAGAATCCAGTTTGCTGTTGGCCTCTCAGAAGTCCAGGGAATCTAAGCATGACTAGAGTGAAGCAATTCTCTCTTCTGAGTAATAACACATTACAATGGGAGACTCAAGCTGCTCCTGGTGTTATGGCTGAAATATAAATGGACTGTTAAAAATAGGCATGAAATATGAGGGTCCAGAAGAAATTCATCTACCACACTGTGTTAATGGAACCCGTGTAGGAACGTTTTGTCCAGTTTTCTTCACGTCACCTTCAAAAGGACTGTAGACATTTGTTAAAAATGTTCAAAAGTGCAGAAAATAGCTGTTACGGAGGAAAGTTAAGTTTTCTGAGTATTTTTAGCCTAGAAATGGAAAATCTGTAGGATGACTTGTTTTTAAGAATATGAGAGTTTGTATGAAGAAGACGCCTATATGATATTTCCATGCTCACACAGGAGAAATGGGCTTAAGTAAAACAAGAAAGATATTCTGGAAATGGCTATCCAAGGAAGTTTTGAGATTCACAGTTTTAGAGAAAAGACTGTCCATTATATAATATAGGAACTATTCCATTAAAAAAGAAATTTACCAAGTAAAATACATTTCCCTGATTTATTAATATTAACTTTCAGAATTCTGATTTACATGCATTAACTTCCAAGAATCAGGTACAGTGCTTTGATTTATATATCATGAATATAAAAGTTCTTATTAATGAATCCTAAATTTTAAAGTTATGATTTAGTATGTTAGTTTATAAATCTTAATTTTAAACTTCCAATTTAGTTCTGTGATTTATGGTAACCGAGTTTCATGCTATTTATGAATCGTAATGTTAAAGTTCTGATTTAATATGATAGTTACTGTAAGAAGCATTAGTATAATAAAATGTGCAATTCTTAAGATACAAAGATAAAACTTATCAATATTCCTATATGCCGCACACTGTATATAGATAGTTAAAGAGCCATCCTCAGTGGTATGTTTGGCATAGAATGCTAAGATAAGGCTAGAAGAGATTATAGTGGCGTTTTAATAAGCCATGTTGAAGGAACTGTCTTCCCTTTTCATTAGAACTCTCGTGGTAAAAGCGAGCAGTTTAGAGTCATTACACCCCTTATATTTTTGATAAGAAGGCAACAAAAGGCATCACCACTGCCTGAAATCAATGTCTTAGTAAGACGGTCAAATTTTCTTAGAAGACATATGTACACCTTTGGTTAATGTGGCTTATAGCAGCCTTGAAAATGACTCTCTGATATCATTCAGACTAAAAACAAAATATTTAATGAGTGTAATGCGCATCGTCTGGGGGATGGACATGCTTGAAACTCTGACTCGGGGCCGGGGCGGGCAAGGGCAATATACGTAACCTAAACATTTGTACCTCCATGATATGCTGAAATAAAAAAAGAAAGTATTTGGTCACAAAATTTATGTGAATATCACTGCACAACCTCTAATGCCATTTCCCACCCCAATCTTCTTCCTCATGTTACCCATTCTCCACTCCTGCACTGTCCAATATAAGAGCCACTAGCCATATGTAGCTATCAAGCATTTGCAAGGTGGCTGGTCAGAATTGACATGTGCTGTAAGTGGAAAATACACATTGGGTTTTGAAGATGGCAAAAACATAAAAAAATTTCATTAGCCATTTTTACATCAGTCACATGCTGAACTTATAATATTTTGGATATATTAGATCAAATAAAATATATTATTAAAATTAACTTCACCCGTTCCTTTTTACTTTTTGAATGTGGCTACTAAAGTATTTAAAATTACCTATGTGGCTCACACTATACTTCTATTGAACAGTATTGCTCAGGTAGTTTCACTGTTTTTTTTAGAATAGAAACACCTACAAGCTCCAACACTTCCAAATCATTCATGCCATGAACAGCATACTAAAAAGTGAAAGGATGGATAACAAAGAATATAATGCATTAAGTTTGTCTCCTTTTACTCAAACCAACTTGATTCTCATTAAGAGAAATATATAACTGAGAGACAAACATTTTTGTTGTTTATCGTGTTTTGTTTTTACTTCCTGGACAGCTTATGATTTCATTTAACAATCTTTCTAAGTTATCACTTATTGATTGCCTACTATGACTGAAACACTATGCAAAGTGCTTTCTCTATATATTTTTTCACTGAATCCTCATCACAGTTCTATAAAGTGGATACTATTAATACACTGGTTCTATTAACATGAACTCTGAGCCACAGATAAGCAATATGATCGAGATCACACATTGGCAGAGTTAAGAGTCAAAGTTAGAATCTGTTTTCTATACTCCATATATTAAACAGCCGTTCAAGGCAGACATTTGGAATCTGCAGCTGTGAGCCATGCCCCAACTTGTTTGCTAAAAAGGGATATGTAAAACAGACATGTCAGGATCTCAGCCCAAACCCCTTACTTTATACTTTACATTCCTGACTTTCTTTTTGACTACAGATAATGTTAGGAAAACCAGCCAAGGCAGCCTGAGCTAGTGGTTGGTTTGCCAGGCAAGCTAACCGGTCATAGTGAGCTCAAAAACTGGGGTTCCAAATAAATTTAGTGAAACACAAGGAAGATGGTATTCTGAGGACATGATGAAGCTTTTCTGTTCCTGTTTCCCTAACAGATATGGCCATTTGTGGCCTTGTGGGGCTTCCTCATTAATTAGAGGAACCCACTCAACTCAGGTGATGGTAGTTTATCTAATCCTGCCGCACATGCTTCTGAAGAGGAGAGCAGGAGGTTGGCAGCTTCACACTTTTAATTTGGTGGTGTTCCATGTATCTTTTTAAACCACAGTTATTCTGCCTTGCTTTACTATAAATTCAATAACAAACTCTAACTTTACTTTGAATGTTCCATTCTCAAGAGATAATATGTAAAACTCAGGGAAATTTACTGAAATATTTAATAATGATATACTTGGAATTGGAGGATAGATGCAGTTTTGAATTTAAATCTGAGCCAGGAAATATTTTTTAAGCTTACCAAAGGAGAAATTAGCACCCTGACTTGGAGTGGCCATAGCAACATCCGAAAAAACCAACCAGTGAAACTAATAAACAAAAAACAGTTGGTATTGAAAACTAACACATTGCTTGATGACAAAAAGTAAAATGTAATACTTTTAAGATAAAAATAGAGACAATGTATGCTATTGTTTCTTTTCTGTATATGTAAAAGGTATAAAGAAGTGATAGATGGAGTAGTCCACATTTTTTTTAAAAAAAGCTAAAGATAAATTACCAGCAAACCAGGACTCTACAGACATTTTAGTATCTTCTGAGTTAACCTCCTTGAGGCAGTTACCAAATAAAAATTTAGTTGTCATATGCAATGTAATAGCTATTCTTTTCTTGCAATCTAGTTCAAAAGTGCTATATAACAATGAGTTTAAGTGTTCTTTTCAGACATTGTCAAGGATCATTTCAGGACCAATAATTTCGCCATCAATGAAAGCTTTAATTAAAGCAGGGAAAAATAAAAATGGCAATAAACAGCATTCTAAGCTTCAGCTTTACATGCATGTCCTATCAACTGACATACTCCTGAGAAAGATGCTTGGGACGAGAGCATCGCTTTTTGAGAAAATGAATTCCAATGTTAATTTTATCATTCAGAGAGGAAGCATGATGAAGTGCAGAGCACACATATCACTTATTTTTATTTAAACTTCAAGTTTAAAAATATTATATTTGGGGAATTTGTTACGCTATCTTTGATATGTATCACTGATTTATACCCAATAAAATGAATATTAAATTGAGTGGAGATAATAAATCAAGATACTGGACTGAAACCAGAGTTTAGTCATTTACATGTATGCTGATCACTTAAACTTTCAACATTTCATAATCTCACCAAAACTCACACCACTTCTGAAATCTCCTTATTATTTATCTTTGTTGACAATTATCGCTTCAAATCTGCTAATTTTCTGTGGTTCTCAGGCCTCACCTGAAATTTTAGCAGGATATTGTTTTTAGAAGTGTCTTGGGCAGGAAATATGTGATAGATTACATTATTGTTTAAAAAATCTTCACTTCTCTACCCCTCGCCATCATAAGGGTAGTGTATTTCCTCACCCCATTGGTGATGGACTCACCATGTCACTTACTTTGGCCAATGGACCAAGGAAATCTGAGGGAAAGTAACAATGTGCCAGTTCTATGTGGAAACAGTCCTGAACGGGAGCTTTAAGAGGTGCTCTAAGTTTCCGCCAGGCCCTTTCTGCTCTTATACCTGCATGAGAAAACTTCATTATAGATGAGGTGTACTTTCAGCCTGAGTCCCAGAAGGAGAAGTCACTTGAACAATGAACACTACCTGGAACAGAGCCATTGCAACCTACACAGAGATCCGTGATCAGGAAATAAACAGTTTTTGTGAATCAATGAGATTTTGGAGTTGTTTAGTATGCAGATTTATCATAGCAAAAGCTTTTATAGAATATAAGAAGAATGAGAAGTGACAGTCTGTGAATGACTCTGGAATACCCACAGTCACATCAACAATTATGTAAGATGGTTAGAGTTAGAACTTGGATTTGTGGCAGAGTCTGGTGGCTCATGCCTATAATCCTAGCACTCTGGGAGGCTGAGGTAGGAGAATCATTTGAGGTCAGGAGTTTGGAACCAGCCTGAGCAAGAGCAAGACCCCGTCTCTACTAAAAATAGAAAGAAATTAGCCAGACGACTAAAAATATATAGAAAAAATTAGCCAGGCATGGTGGCATGTGCCTGTAGTCCCAGCTACTTGGGAGGCTGAGGCAGTAGGATTGCTTGAGCCCAGGAGTTTGAGGTTGCTGTGAGCTAGGCTGATGCCATGGCACTCTAGTCCAGACAACACAGTGAGACTCTGTCTCAAAAAAAAAACAAAAAAAAAAAACTTGAACTTGTCCCATAAGTGATATTTTCTTCAGGAGGTGAGAAGAGCGAAAGTAACTTTTTTATTAATTTCAGAATATTATGGGGGTACAGACATTTTGGTTACATTTTATGTCTTTGCCTCACCCATAGAGGCATGCCCTTCCCCTCTAAAATGCTCACCGCGTCCATTAGTTGTGAGTTTACCCCATCCCCAGCCTCCTAATCCCTGGAGAATATTACTGCCGTGTGAGCACCATAGCGTTGATCAGTTAGTGCCAATTTGATAGCGAGTACATGTGGAGCCTATTTTTCTGATCTTGTGATACCTTACTTGGGATAATGGGCTCAAGCTCTACCCAGGAAAATATAAGAGCTGCTAGATCACTGTCGTTTCTTATTTTTGAGTAATATTCCATTGTATACATACACCAAATTTTAATAATCCACTCATGTATTGACGGGCACTTGGGTTGTTTCCACATCCTTGCAATAGTGAATTGTGCTGCCATAAACATTCGGGTGCAGATAGAACAATAGCATTACTATTTGTGTGGTTATATCCAAGTAAGTAATAAAATACCACTTATTTGTATACCTCTATCTGTCTCTCTGTCATCTATTTAATTTCAAAGCCTAGAAAATCAAATCACAAAAAAAGCAAACTCTCTTAAGATACTCTATATTAGCTTTCCCAATATAATGGTGGATGTTGGTAGACAGAGTCTATATCTTTCTCAATGTGAGAACAAGTCAGTGCTGGAGACACAACAGTACCTACAATTCTAACGCACAGCATCTGCTCTTGACTCACAACCCCCATGGATCTTTAAAGAGCAACTTGCATGTTGGGTCATGTTAAAATACATCTGGACAAGTAACTCCCATGGTATTACATGCCCTTCAATTTTTACTGAGGGTATTTGACAAGTTCTAAGGAAGCTGTTATAATTTAGATTCAATTTCACAGGCCTAGAAGTTACATGCTGGGGACTTCTCTTCGCTCAGCAACAATCTTGATTAAAAACTTGGGTTAAGGACACTTCTTTGCACTTGAGTTTTCTTGTATGAAATTATTTATTTGAGACTATCTTAACCAGCATGGTCAGGATTAGTTTATAAGCTATGGTTAAGGGTTTTGAAAATATAAAGCAATATAAAAATGTATTGTGGTGTCCTAATATTACAAAGTAGATGAATTTTCTCTTTATTCTAAAAAATCCAATTATATTTGAAATGAATATTGACTGGCTCCCCAGCTATCACTCATTTTTTTTTATTTGTAGATATTGAACTCCACATGAAAACAAAAGCAAAACATTTGATATTTTTAGAAATAGTTACAGTTTAGTGATATGTGCTGGAGTTTGTACATTCCTTTGAACCAAATCTCATCATTTGGTTCCTTTGTCATTTTTATGATTTGAAATTATACATAGTCCATGATTTTTCCACAAAGTATTCTTACTATCCAAGATATAAAAAGAATCACATCCTGAAGTTTTGATTGAAAGTGACAGAAAGTAGCTCTGGCTAGCATCACCAATAAAAGATAATTTATTAGAAGGATACAGGAGGAGTTTATAAGAAAATCAAGGAGCCAAGTGGACCACAGCAGAGTTAAGGTACCTAATCAACATGAGTGCTTCTATTAGCACAACTCAACCAATCTCTAGCTTGTTTCCCTCTTGAAATTTCCAGGGCAAAAGTATCTGATTGGCCCAGTTTGGATCCTGATTCCACTCTAAGATAAATCAGGTATAACTAAAAAACGCTGGAGTCACAAAATACGGGTAAAGTTTCCTACAATCAGGCAGTTTTCGGAGAGGGCAAAGTCATTGGAAACTGAATTAGGCAACCACACATGACCACACATGATAAAGGGTTAATATCCAAAATATATAAGAAACTCATACAACTAAATAGGAATAAACAAATAAACAAATGATCCAACTAAAAATAGGCAAAGGAACTGACTAGGCATTTTTCCATGGAAGACATACAAATGGCTAAGAGATATATGAAAAGGTACTCAATATCACAAATAATCAGGGAAATACAAATCAAAACCACAATGAGATATCACCTCATACCTGTTACGATGATTGCTATCAAAAAGACAAAAGATAACAAATGTTGGCAATGATATGGAGAAAAGGGAACCCTTGTACACTGTTGGTGGGAATGTAAATTGGTACAGTCATTATGGAAAACAGTATGGAGGTTCTTCAAAAATTAAAAATAGAACTACCATATGATCCAGCAATCCCACTTCTAGGTATATATCCAAAAGAAATGAAATCAGTGTCTGGAAAAGATATCAGCACTCTCTTGTTCACTGCAGAATTATTCATCATACTGAGATATGGAAACAACCTAATTGTCTGTCATTGGCTGAGTGGATAAAAAATATGGTATATATAAAAAATGAAATATTATTCAGTCATAAAAAATAAGGAAATCCTGCCATTTGTGACACTATGGATGAACTCAGAGGACAATATGCTAAGGAAAATAAGCCAGACACAGAAAGATGGATACTACACAATCTCACTTATATGTGGAATCTAAAAAAGTAAAACTCATAGAAGCAGAGATTAGAATAGTGGTTTCCAGGTGCTGGGGGACAGAGGGGAAATAGGAAAATGTTGATTAAAGGATACGTATTTTTAGTTATAAGATGAATAAGTTCTGGTGATCTAATGTACGTCATTGTGACTATAGTTAACAATACTATATTGTATACAGTCATGTGTTGCTTAATGATTGGGATACATTCTGAAAAATGCATCGTTAGGCAATTTTGTCATTGTGCTGACATCAGAGTGTACTTACAGAAATTAAATGGTATAGCCTACTACACACCTGGACTATATGGTATGGCCTATTGCTCCTAGGCTACAAACCTGTAGAACATGTTAACGTATTGAATACTGTAGGAAATCATAACACAATGGTAAGGATTTGTGTATCTAAACATAGAAAATGTACAGTAAAAATACTGTATTATATTATAATCTTAATCTTATGGGACCACCATTGTATATGCAGCCTGTCATTGACCAAAATAGTATTGTGGGGTGCATGACTATACTTGAAATTGGCTAAGCAAGTAGATCTTAAGTGTTCTCACCACAAAAATATTTTTAAATATGTGAAGTGAAGGGTGTCTTAATTAGTTTTATTGTGGTCACCATTTTACAATGTATACGTATATCAAATCAGCATGTTGCACACCTTAAGTACACAATTTTTATTTGCCAATTATGCTTACATAGAGCTGAAAAATAGAATTTATTGGTAATATCAGAAACACATTGTTAATATACTTAATCACTGAAACAGTAAAATATGCTTTTTTACGTAAAAGAAGAGGTAGGTTTCCTTCTTTCTTCATTCCCTTTGTCTTTCATTTTCTTTCCCTTTCTCCTCCTCCTCCTCCTTCTCCTCCAATGATGCCTACATATGAAATGCTGAAAATTAACTGCACAGCAAAATAATAAAATTATCTGCATGAGACAAAGTCACACTTTATCAAAAACAGAGAACTTTCTTCTTTTTTATTTGTCTAGTGCTACAACATTCGATTATAGACACATAATTTCTTATAAAATTTATCTCTGATTAGAAGGATGAGCAGGGAGAAAAAGATATGTAAAGTATAAATATTCCACCACGTTGGTGAGTCCAAGTATATATTCTTCTATGGAAAAGCAGAAAACATTTTTAAGTCTCTTAATTTCTAACCTTAAAATGAACCACATTATTATTCTATCTACCAAAAGGAATCAATCAGAAATTCAAAATGATTACTTTTAAGCAATTGACAAAACCATAATCATAATGAGAGATTTTAGCATACCTCTTTTAAGCTTTACAAATCAGTAGACATGCTGATCAAATTTAAAAATTCAATAGAGACAGTAAACAACAAACTCAATGCTGCAGAAATCCATGTAATTAATTTAAAAGATTGACCTGAGACGTTTTCTCAGAAGTCAGAGGAAATGGTTAATGAAATGAAGGTGATAAGTCAGAGGATAAGAGACCTAGAGGACAGATCCAGGAAATTCAATATGTATAATGAGAACTTTATAAAGAGAGAACAGAACAAACCAAGTGAAAACAAAAAGTGAAAAAAGTTTCATGAGCATAAGAAAGAATTAAACGTCAAATGGAAGAGATCTTCTGAGAACAGGAAAAAAAATAAATATTAATAGCTACAGTTTACTTAAGATAATAAAATTGTCTTGTTCGAAGCCCGTAAGTTTGTGGTGATTTGTTACATTAGCAATAGAAAACAAGTACAGTAATAAAAGTTAAAATTGAGAAAACCACAATCCCAGTAGACTATTTAAAACATATCAATAAATTTTTGAAAGATCAAGTAATAGGGAAATACGGAAAATAAATAGCATGATAAATAGAGTATACAACAGGTTGTTAAATGAAAGTGTTCAGTCTCAACGCCAGTTATGGCAAAGGTGACTTACAAAATGACCATACAGGATTTAGAAAGAAGATACTTTAAAATAATGAATTTTATTTCTTATAGCCTTTCACCCACATATAGTAAGTAAAAGGAAATTTTGAATCCTCGAGAGAGCATTTTTTTAACAGACAGATGTTCTGCTTTTGCCCTGATGTGCTTTATCAGAGGAACAGATATGCGTAACACAAGAGGGGAAGATTTTCTGAATTTACTTTAAGGAACTTTGTGAACAGGCAAGAAAGCCTCAGCAGAAATATGGTGGAGAAGGATGGGAAGAATATGAAGTTGACAAGTGTGGAGAGGCATTCATCAACTTCAAGGGAGTTGTTGGTAAGTAATTCCCCTTAGTGGTGAACTACAAACAGTACCTCCTTGATAGAGTCAGGCTTAAGTGTTTGTCACAGCCAAAGGAAGTCAATGACACATGAGTACCAACTGGAAGAAGGCTTTTTTGACTCCTTGCTACTCTCACCCCTGCCCCTTTTATTGCCAGAGGAGCCAGACACAGCCTGGAAATAGGATAGGAGAGTAAAAATGCTAGGAGCAATGTTGGTATGCAATAAAAGTGGCAAAAATAATGTTCTGATAACTGGGTAATTTTGTGGAGAAAAAAAAATCACTCTCTACCTCATGCTACACACAAATTTCCCCAAACCAAAAGATTTAAATATATATACAAAGTGAAACCAAGAACTAACTTGACAAACACTTGGGAGAAGTCTTTTACAACCAGAAACAAGAGGAGATCTTTCCATTTTCGCTAAAATTCAGAGGCCATATATAAAGGACTGATAATTCAAGTATATACCATTAAATAATCAGAATAGCAAAAATATCATAAAGTCAAAAGATAAATAATACCACATTACAAATGAAACTATATGCTCCCTAATATCTGAATACCAACCACCCACCCAAAATGGTTAATGAACATAAACAAATATTCATAGAAAAAGAAATGCAAATGCCTTTTAAATATAAAGAAACACACTCTATTTTACTGCTAAGAAGAGGTACAAGTTAAGATAAACTAAAATAATATTTTTTACCTACTGGTTTGGAAAATTTTTTTAAAAGTTTAACAATACACAGTGTTGGCCAGGCTATAGAGAAGAAATACACACTCTCATTCCTTTCTAGTGGAAATTATAATTTGTACATCTCCCTGGAGGGCAATATGGCAATATATAGCAAACTTACTGTGTACTTTTTGATCCATCAATTAAACTTTCTGGAATTTATCCTGCAGATAGACTCACTATCATAAAAATGGCATATAAAGGATTCATTCATTCATTGTTTATAATAAATGCTATTAATAAAGAAAAAATACAAATATGAGTCAATAGAATACTCCTTAAATTAATTACAGTAAGTCCATAAGTAGAATAAATCTGGAAAAAAGAATAGAGAAGCTCATTATATAGTGATGTAGAAAGATCTCCAAGAAATAAGTGAAAGCAAACTGAAAAACAGTGTATTGAAATTGTTTTGTTAAAAAAGAGGGGAATAATATATCTTCATATTTGCTAGTATTTGTTTATAAATCTCTGGAAGGACACACAGGAACTATTGAAAGTGGTTAGACAAGGAGGAGGAAGGTTGTGATCCAGTTGGGGAACAGGAAGATTTTTCACAATGCAACTTTTTCTGTATGAAAATTTCAATTTGGGGCCCATGTTAAAAAATTACTCATTATAAAATTTTAAAAATAGGTTAACATATAAATTACTGAGAATAATAATAATTTTTTTAAAAAGGCAGAAGATATGATACAGTTAAATAATTTACGAAAGATGAAATTAAAGAACTTAGAATTTTAAAAGAACAATAAATTATAGAAAACTCTGCCAATGCTTATCTAGAATAAAGAATTAAAAATGAAGTATATGAAATTATGAGTGAGAAAAATATATAACCACATGTCTTAGGCCATTCACACTGCTATAGCAAAATATCTTTGACCGAGTAATTTATAAACAATAGAGATTTATTTCTCACAGTTCTGGAGACTGGGAAGTCCAACCTCAAGGCACCAGCCAATTTGTCGTCTGTTGAAGGCTTGCTCTCTGCTTCCAAGATGGTGCCTTGTTGTTTTGCTCTAACATGAGGAAAGGTGGAAGGCAAAAGAGACAAACTTTCTCCCTCGAGTCCTTTTATAAGGGCACCAATCCCATCCATGAGGGAAGATTCCTTAATACCATCACCTTGGTGTTTAAATATGAATTTGGAGGAACATATACATTCAAACCATGGTATCACGTATATAGAGGAGTTTAAAAATTATGAGAAAAGTATTTCCAAACAAGATCTCATTAAAAAAAATTATAAGAAAATATATAAAACAATTGTACAGCAATAAATGTGAATTCTTCTTCCCAGGAATGAAGTTTTTCTAGGAAAATATAAATTAACAAAACTAAGGAAGAGTCCAGAATTCAGAATATGGCAATAACTGTAGAAGAAATTCCATGAGATGTCAAAGAATTACCCCCATGGAAAAGTGCCTGAATGGAATCCATGGGTGAATTTTCCCTAGCCATTAAGAAATAAATAATTCCGGTGGTGTTTTAACAGTCTCACAGCAGAAATAAAGAAGATATGCTTCCTAATTTGTTTCACACATTTAATACCATATCACGATATACCTTCCCAGTGAACAAATTGAATCAGTACTAACATGGCAAACATGTTTGTCGCTATGCTTTTTCCTGGCAATATTTTTACAGTTGTATTCTCATGTTGAATAAACATCTATACATCTTGACACTATTGTGGTTCCCTTTACCAACACTGTGTTTATGACAGAATCTTCACTAGAAACTTCTATTTGTAGAAGGTAACTGCCCTTGGAAATATATCACAAGAGGAATTCCAAGAAGCACAGGCATTCTTCATGCATTATGAATTTGTCCCCATTAAAATGAACTTTTTCTGAGCACACAGATTGACAATGAGATCATCCTCTCTTTCCCTCAATGAAAGTCTTGAGTTTATTGAATGGCTACACTTTTTTGATGTAACTATAAAGTGAAATAACTAAGACATCTCTACTTTTAATTAATCCAAATAAACAAAGACTGCAAAATAAAGGTTAATGATATAATTCTTGAGGTATATTAGTATACTTATTTGCTAATTTTTGTTCTCCAGGCTTACCTGAGAAAAGCTGTTGATTTCAAATATTCATGGCATAATGATAAAACCATAAATATCATTCATCACATTAGGAATAAAACCATAGGGAACATAATATCCACTCTTTTTAAAAAGAATGGACACCAAAGGGAAAATAATGCATCATAAGAGTATTTGATATATACTAGCAATAATTACAGTTAAACTATGTTATGTAAGTTATTGCATATCTAATGTGTCTGCCAAATTCTGGACAAGTAATTTCTTGATGATGTTGAATAAATATACACCACACATGGCGTAAAGAGACAAAATTTTGTTCATAATTAGTTTGAGATTTGCTACCTGACACTATATAATTTGTGATATGGGGAATGATTGTTGAATCCTCATTGTACGCCAAGACTTACAGATGATTTTCATGCATTATGGTTCAAAGAAATAATTTACATCAACAGTCATCAATATTTTGCAATTGAAAAAATTTTCAAACACAGCACAGAAAAGTAGAGAGTATGTAAGATTTAGATACTCCCCTGAGCCATCAAGATCTCATTCTTGTTCAGGGTTCACTGTTTCCTCTGATTTCCTCATGTTTTCTTTTTCTTGGGAATTTTCAGAGCCCATAATTCTCACTTTCCATAGTCTAGTTCAATTTACCAACTTTATCTCTCACTACATTTCACACAAATGTTTTTCAGGAAAAAATTGTCTTATTTTTTTCCACCCAGATATATTCCATTTATTTCAAACTCCAAATATCGTTGCTTTGGTAATTCCTCATACCCATTTTTTTTCACATTAACTTTCAAAATCTTACCTGGTAGTGCTATTGAATATTTTAATAACTGTGATATGTTTACAAGAGCCTAACAGCCAGATTTTTGGTTCAAGTATATATTTTATATTTTGACATATGCATATAATTAGGAATTTATTTTATATTCTTATTTTCCCTCTAAATATTTTATGCTTGTTAGATCTGTATCTTGAAAATAGCAGAAGCTTATTGAGGACAGTAGCCTTTGCAAATATACTTTTATATTAATCACAGTACTTAACATACTAGTTTTCAAAGTGTGATTTCTGGAACCATAGCAGCAGTATCATCTCAGGTTATGGACTGGATTGTGCTCCCCCAAAATCAATATATTGAAACCCTAACCCCCAACATGACTATATATGTAGGTGGGACCTTTAACGATGTAATTAAGGTAAAATGAGATCATAAGGGCAGGACCCTAATCTGATAGGGTTGATGTCCTTATAAGAGAAAAAGAGACCATAAATATCTCTCCCTCTCTCTCTCTCTCTGTCTCTGTCTCTTTCTGTACACTCACAAAGAAAAGGTTATGTGAGCACACAGGTGACATTCATCTACAAGCCAAGATAAGAGGACTCAGAATGAAATCTACCATGCCAGCACATTGATCTTGGACTTCCTAGTCTCCAGAGTTGTGAGAAATAAATTTATATTGTTTAAGCCACCAAGTCTGTGGTATTTTGTTATGGCAGCCTACTACACATGAGAATTTGTTAGAATACAAAGTGTTGGATTCAACCTCAGAACTTCTGAATCAGAGGCTCTGGAGTTAAAGCTGGTTTATGTCAAAATAAGACCACGATTGGACTCTGAAGTAAGCAAAAGTTTGAGAACCACTGACCTAATACATTGCTGGGTACATTAGTATATTGAGGGATTTGAGAAATGCATTTGACCCATTAATTAGAAATGTGTTTTTTCTATATAGGTTTGAATTGTGAAGACTTTGATACTATAAATTCTGAAGCCAGTATAACAAGGCAAGTCCATTACATTTTAACAACTACACACTAGACACCTAGTTTTCAATACTCTTGAATTTTACCATTGAATCCTCATTTGGACATCTAAAACTATCTCCTTCACACCAGGCTTCAGTTTGCCACTGCTCATTTGTCCCTCCCATTGTTATTCTTCATTTCTTTCCTACATTTTTATAGTGTGGAAATGGCTACAAGAGATTAGGTTAATTCATTTCCCACATAAATAGCTTTTGGCTTTAGTCTTCACATACAATATTTTAAAAGCTTGAAGACTTTTTAAAGAATTCATGTAAGTATGAAGAAGAGGTTTCAGCAGAAATCAAATTGAGTTAGTGAGAAAATCTGTACCCTATTGAGAGTGGCACTTTTATTCTGAAGAGTTGGTAATATGAGGAATTGAAGAATGCCATTAGAGTTACTGACTTGAAACATATCCAGCACTACTTTGTTGAAGTGTTTTGTACTGCTGAAAGAATATATTTTTAATAGGCAGACACTTTGCCATCTTAAATGCATTGATATGACTTTAAATGTTATGTAAAAGACAACATGTAAACATGTACTATTATGTATGCTTTAAAAGAAAGAATCTGCCATTTGGCCTTCCTTAGCAATATCTTTTCCTAATTATAGAATACAAAAGTTGTATTTTCACAATTTGTCATTGTGTGAAAGGAACGCAAGTAAAATGCAGTCCTCCTAAACATTTAAAGATTTATAATTAAAGAGCTGTCTGCTGAACAATTGAATTTATTCATGATGCAAATCATTCACCTTCAAATGCTTTTTACCATGATAGATTGGGGAAAAAAGTATGAATCAAATATTCTTGTGCAATTCAGATTACAAAATACATTAAATACTTACACCAACTCATAGTTTGAAAGCTCATGAATAACTTTGCTTGAAAAAAAATCATGACACAATGTTCATGAAACCCAAAAGATTTTCTTTTATACTTTAAAACACTCTTGGAACCAGTGCAATGTGACCTCAATTCCAATTAAGATGAACTCACCAGATTTCAATAGATTGTAACTCTTTGTATCCCCTGACAGGTAGCATGGGTCTTGTCACATAGCTGTTTATAAATATTTATGGGATGGGCTTGATTTAATAGAGGCATAAAAAGTCCAGTACAGAGTCCCTGTAATTTGGTTGAGAAATGATTGTTTCCTAGACTAACATAAACTATCATTTATTGAGCCAGTGCATGTAATTAAATCAAAAGAATGAATTTCAGAGGGATTAAATTATAAAAAAAACCTTGACATGGTTTGTTGAACACTCAAAACATTCAATCATGTATTATGCTCCTCACTGGTGCTATCAAAGGTGAATCAAAATTTCAAAGCTAACTGCTAGTGTGTGTGTGTGTGTGTGTGTGTTGGGGAGGATATTCTTTAAGTAGGCCATTGTATTTAATTTTGTCTTATGAGGTGAAAGGTAGGAGTCGATCTGAATGATTACACTGATGATGATTTTCCTCTGGATTACAACGCATTTGAGACTATTTTTCTGAAATTAATTATTTTCTGACTGATAAATTTTGAGTAATGTGTTTGAGGGAAGACTTCCTTTCCTGGCTTTGGATATGAACTATTTCTCTTATAGAAAAAGAGAAAAACCTTTTATAAAGGTTTTCATTTAGATATTTTAAGTCTGCATTTATATCTATAGTAGACTTATTTTAGCCATACCATATTTTCTCCTTCATGATTCTCATTTTGAACGTTTTGTTTTGTGATATTTAAATTTAAAAACTGTAGGCTTTCCTGTAAACAATAATTTTAACTATTAAAAACTTTAAAAACTCTTACATATGTTCAAAATTTTACAATAAAGTTTTATGTAAAATAAATTGGTTAAAAGGGGGCCCAAAGGCTGGATGTATATTTCTATAAAGGGGTAGTATGAATACAAAAACATCTTCATATCATGTCCATGATTCACGTATGTTTTTCTAGAAGAGATGAAAATTGTGCAAAATCATGATAGAAGATTGGAGTGAGAAAGATATAGGCAGGAGAGTTATAATAAGCACTTTGAAGACTGAAAAAGGCACGACCATCATGTTAACCGCAATCCACTAGTCTCACCTGACACTAGATCTTTTTAATCTCCTCTATCTTTCCTTACTGGGAATCAAAATTCTCAATGCAGAGAGTCATAAAGCCACCAGCCCGTGCCCAAGCAGCTTTTACAGTTAGTGTTATCATCTTGCTTCTTTTCCACCATTCTACTATACCCCTATATATCATAATATTTGGGGAAATATAAATTTGTTCACTGAAAAAGTTTGGAGATTCTTTATCTTAAGTAAAATAACAAAGTTACACTGGGAAGAGGTTGTTATTCAGGAAGGTCTCCAGATATATTAAAAGAAAAAAAATCCCCTACAATTTTCATGTTTTGGTTTTAATTTGATAGATTTTAGGGAAACAAAAGGATGTTTGTGTGGGATTGAATCTGAGATCAAAAAAGTTTAGAAAACACTAGATTAAAACAAATTGATGCAGTTTCCATGACAATCTGTTTTTTAAGTGCTAAATTACACCGGGAAGCTTAAATAGAGGAGTAAACCACTATTAATGGGTTATGGTATTTTTTTTTAATTCGGTATGCTTTTTATATGTGCTTTTTTCCCCTGGAGGATCTCTTCATGTACAGATTATTGTACAAATACATCAGGAAAGTCTGATATAGTGAAAAATGTTGCAAAAATCATTTTCAAATCTATCACAATATAATGATGTAGAGAAAAAAGCATGGACTTTGAAGTAAGATTAAGTTTGGAACCTTTTTCAGAGGATAATCTTATGTAATTTTCGCATTAATTGCTTAATTTCTTTGAATCTCATTTAATGGTTTATGAAGCAAAGTTAAAAAATCACCTAAAATTTAAATGTGTATTTTGCAGTTTTGATGTGTTGTATTCTATATATGCCTGTTGGGAATTCTGTATTATTTTCTACTGATTTTTTTCCCTCCCTATACTATTAGTTACAGAGAGAGATGTGTTAAAATATCCTACCGTTATTACAGATTTATCTATTTCTTCTTTAGTTTGTAACTTTTGATTCAAATATGTTGAGAATATATTATTAGTTACACACAAATGGAGTGTTTTTATATCTTTCTATTGAATTGAACCTTTTATAATTGTGGAATCTTTTTTTTCTTTAGTGATGCTTTTTTTGCTTTAACATCTACATTGTCTTATACTGTTTTGATTACCCTAGGTTTCTTTTTTTTTCTTTTAGTTTTTTTAGTGTATACTTTTTTCATTCTTTTACTTTTAAATTATATGTGCCTTCATATTTAAGGTGTGCTTATTGTAATCAATGTATGATTACATTTTTGTTTTTATTCAATGTGACTTTTTTATCTGTAAATATTAAGCCTATTTATAGTTAATATATTCTGATACATTTGGGTTTGATTCTATGTCAGCAGTTATTTTTTTCAGACCTATGACTATTGTTCTGTTGCTGGCATTTGGTTTCACATTTCTTTTGAAGCCAGCTGTTAGTCATTGTTGTTCCTTCAAGGTAATGTGTCTTTTTCAATCTCAGTGTTTGTTTTCAGGATTTTTGCATTTCCTTTGGTTTTCAGCATGTCATCTATAATAATTGTGCCCCATTCTCTCTATTTTCTTCTCTGATTATGTAAATATTATATATTTTTATCAAGTTCAATATTCTTCATGTTCTTTTGCATATTTACAGAAGTTTTCTTCACTGCTCTTCCATATGAAATGTGATTTATCTTCCAGTTCACTTATATTTTCTTTGATATTGTTTATTCTGCAATTAAAACCGTCTATTAAGTTCTTAATTTCACTTATGGCATATTTCAGTTCTAGAATTTCTACATGGCTAATATTTATATATATTCCAGTCCTCCAGTAAAATTTACCACATTTTTCTCTATTTTATTGATTATATTAGTCACAGTTATTTTAAAATTTGTCTGATAAAACCAGTGTTGGTTTTATCTATTTCTTTTTTCTATAATTTTTTTCTCTTGGTTTTTGGTCACTACTGTCTTATTTTCTGAAATGAGTTACAGCATTTGTGAAATAAATGCTAGACACTGAGATAATTTAATTTTTTAACATATAATTAGAGTCAAAGAAGATCACCTAAACTTATCATATATTGACATGATTCGAAGCTGTCTTTTAAGCTTTAGAAAATTTGATTTATATTTGTTTGCTTTATTCCTAGAGCATAGACATCCAGGGGCTTCCACCTTGCCAGGCCCTGGACTGCAATGTTTATCTTTCCAGCATTATGAAACTGCCTAAATATCTGCTTGGAATTATACCCTCTTAGCATCTGCTTTTTTTCTAGATTTCTTGCCCTCTCACTTCACTAATTTCTCAAGGGAAAATTGAGGGCAAATGTTGGGTTCTTTGATATTCTCAAATTCTACAGTCTTGGTTCCTAAAGTTTTAGCAGCCTTTGTAGCTGTAAACTTCAATATTTTGCTCTCTCTATCCCAATGAGACTGTTGCAAGTTCTAGGCTGCTGTTTGAGTTGGGCCTCTAGAGCTAATGAAGAAAACCAAATACTTCTAGAGGAAAAATGTCATCAAACGCATCTCCAGTCTCATTTCATGTTCTTCCTTTCCTGGATGTTGGTTCTTCTTGTTCTGTCTATCTTGGTTGCTTGCTGATGTCTTCATAAAATTATTTTCTACATTTTACTTCACCTATGTAGTTTATCTCTATAGGAGGCTTCGTCTGATACAAACTATTTTTTTTCATAGCCAGTATCAGAAATCCTTGCCACTAGAATGATTTAAGGTCATATATATTATACAAATAATACATTTTTCTGAAGTTCTTGATCAGTACTGGATTCCTTTTCTTCCCAAGATTATGGTCTTGAAACAAGTTTCCTAAGTTGTCAACTATTTTTTTTAATTGTTTGCTAAACTTTCCTTTTAAATTAAAAAATACTAGAAAACTTATTCATCATATTCCAAATCAAGATTTAATTGCTTGAAATATTTTCCATTGTTAATTATATATGGAAATTAAATAAAATTTCATTTAGATTAGACATTTCCAGAAGATATTCAAATGTCTTCAAAATATTTCATGAATTTGAAGAAATCAATTAAATTCTTATCTAAAACCCACTTCTTTAAAATGAAATCAAGTACATAAAATTTCTTTGGAAGAGCAAAGCAATAACAGGTAAATGTAATTACCTTTGGGAAGGGAGACTGGGACACTGAAAGTCAGTTGTAGGAAAGTGCCTTATTTTAGGATAGTATTCAACAGCATGTAACAGGAGCTGAATATAGTGACTTAACCAAATCTGGATTTTATTTATTTATTTATTTTCACAAAACAAGTGATAAACACATGATCAAGCAAGAGCCAATACATCTGCTCAAGGAACTGAGAATTTTTTCCCTCTCTGCCTTGCATCTCTTTTTTTCAGCTTTATTAAGGGTTAATTGACAAATAAAATTATATATATTTATGATATATGATGTGACCTTTTGACATATGTGTACGTTGTGAAATGATTAAATCAATCTAATTAATATCTCACATACTTATCATTTGTTTGTGATGAGAACATTTAAGATCTGCTTTCAGTAATTTTCAAGTATATAATACATTATTATTAATGATAGTCATATACTATACAATAGATCTCCAGAACGTATTTCCTCTATCTGACCAAAACTTTATATCCTTTGACCAACATGTAGTGAAATAAGACAAAAAAATTTTAAAAGCTACCAGATTGAAAAGAAAGAAGTAAAGCTGTAATTATTTGCATATGATATACTTGCCTATGTAGAAAATATTTTCTCTCTAGAAATCCAAAGGAATCAACAAAAACGTCTACGATTAAGAAATTGAGAATAGCATTCAATGCAATCCCTATTAAAATACCAACATCATTCTTCACAGATGTAGAAAAATTAATTTTATGCTTCGTATGAAACCAGAGAAGACCCTGCATAGCAAAAACAATTCTAGGCAATAAAAACAAAATGGGAGATATCTACTTACCAGACTTCAAACTTTATTATAAGGCTGTAGTAATCAAAACAGCTTGTTACTGGCACAAAAATAGAGCCATTGACCAGTGGAACAGAACTGAGAACCCAGACATAAAACCATCCTCATAGAGCCAGCTAGTCTTTGACAAAGCAGACAAAAACATACACTGGGGAAAAGAATCCTTATTCAATAAATAGTGTTGGGAAAACTGGAGAGCCACAAGTAGAAGACTGAACCAGGATCCACACCTTTCACCTCTCACAAAAATCAACTCACGCTGGGAAACGGATTTAAACCTAAGGAGTGAAACTATTAGAATTCTAGAGGAAGATATTGGAAATACTCTTGTAGACATTGACCTAGGCAAAGAATTTATGAAGAAGACCCCAAAGACAATTACAGCAACAACCAAAATAAATAAATGGGACCTGATCAAATTAAAAAGCTTCTGCACAGCCAAAGAAACTGTCACAAGAGCAAACAGGCAACCCACAGAATGGGAGAAAATTTTCGCGTGCTACAAATCCGACAGAGGGCTGATAACCAGAATCTATTTAGAACTCAGAAAAATC